>BMAO01030931.1:32382-59268 GCA_019973975.1 Trichonephila clavata
AAGTATATAGTTAAAAAAAAAGCATTTCAGTGCACTGTAGATATTCATAACAATTTACACATACAGTCAAAACTATTTTAATAACAACTTCTCGTCGTAATTAACTGAATTGATCAATATATTAAAATATCAGAAAATCATGTTCATTTCATGTTTTTTTTTGCCTGTTCCTGTTTATTATATATTTGGTTTCCTTTTAATTGGCAATTCATACTGTCATGCATTTTGGGCTCCGGAGACTTTATACTAATAGAACAACACAGTTCATTAAGAGCGATGCAGTTAACTGTAAAAACAATCCTTAAAATACAGGGCACAACAATAAAATTCACAGAATATGTCCCACAAGGTTTTTACACCTTGTACAGTACTCAGACACAACTATCAGTGTGTGGCGGATCTATACGGTTCCTTCTATTAACCTCTGGGGAACTCTTTTTTAACCAACATTTTTTAACAAACTTTCTCCGAAGACAAAAAGCGTGATTATGCAAATTAAGTTTAATATATATATATATATTCTGTATTCGCGAATTTAAGAGTTAGTAAAGTGAGAATAGATTGTAAGTGAAGTGAACTGTGAATAGATGAGATGTGAGGTAAATCGGCAGTGAAACGTATACGTAAACAGTGTACGAATCGAGAAGTCGGAATATTAAGAAAGTGCTTAGTTTAACTGTTGGAGCCGTGTTAAAGTAAACGCAAGGATTAGAAGACCGCAAGAGTTCAGGTACTGGGATCTTTAATCAAGCAGAAATTAGAGAGTTAAATTGTTAGCGCAATTATTAATAAACATGCTCTGTATAAAACTATCTTAAAGGTAGATCTGCATGATTAAATATATTCTCCAAACGCCGCCTCGTCTCACCCCCATGCTCTGATTGATCAAAGTTATCTTATTTAGAGTGTGATTGGGTCTGAGTTGAATATAGTGATATATAAATATTTGAAGTTCATCATGTCGTCTGATCATTTAGTTCCTCCCACACCTCTAGCCGGTTCACAGGGAATAATGGATGTAAATTATTTATAAGTGTTAACAATGCAGGTACGTAATGTTAAAGATTATCCGCAAGTAACGTACGCAATGTTAAATATTATCTACAAGCAACCTTTTGGTCGTAGGCAAGTGAACGTTTTAACCTCTCAAATATTACTGACTCAGTTTCAGGAAAATACATCTGTTACAACTCTGCGCGGTTAACTTCCGCTGCTTTGTCGAAAGGTCGTGACGTTAAGACTTTTCCAATAAGTTCGAGAAGCATCCATTTGGCTACCATGTTGCCAAAAATGGTCACCAAAATGCTAGCCAAGTCGCCAAATTGGGTCGCCAGAATTAGGACAACTTGGCTACATCTGTAGTTCTTCACCAAGTTCTCATTGAAAAAACTTTATAATGTAAGGGACGGCGTAGCTTGAGAATATTACAGTTATTATCATAAAATAAATGCATTGAAAAGTAATATTAGCTTATTAAAATTATTAACACTATTTAAAGATACAGTCTAGCAACAATTTCACACAGTTCATAGCAATATTTTATACTTCCTTCCTGCATCAGAAACCTTATATTAAGCTTTTCACATCTTCCAAAATAATTTGCCTATAAAGTTATTTCATAAAGAAAACACAATAATAAGAGTGCATTTATAGAACATACAAAGTAATATTTTGACCTCCGATATTAACTTAACAAAAGGGTAAGACTAATTTAATTAGTGTAAGCAAAACAACATCTCTGCTTCGGAAAATTCGCAATCGTGAAATGTTTCTATTGTTTGACTCATCCGTGCCGTAAACTTGATAAAACGATTCATTTATACTCAGTTAAGCTAAAATTGCAAGAGGTCGGGGGATCTAGCACAAACGTAGCAATTCCTTTATGTCGGTAATTACATTACTCCTGTTTAAATGAAGCAACATCTGAGTAGTGCAATGCTTACACTTTCCTCGGGCAATTAATGTTGTAGTTTAGCCGGAAGACTGTATTTATAAACATTATTTACTAATACTTCGAAAGAGAAAATTGTTTCATAGGAAAGTGAATAATCATTTTTGTCGTGTTACCTATATTTAGTTAAATTGTTAAATATATTAATCATTCCTTGCAATATTTATATATTTAGGTGTTTGAAAAATTAAGTTTTTTATACGTTTTGCAATACCTTTCAAGAGAATGAATGAAAAAAGTCAAATGAAAAATGAAAAAAGTCAAAGAATGTTGATTCATGAAATTCATTGTTTTAATTACCGACTATATTATGAACATATTTCTTCCCTTGTACAGTGGTGGACAAAATTGTGGAAAATTTTTTGAAATTGTTATGTTTTTTAAATTTGTATGCTCATAGAAAATTCTACTTTGTTCACAGTGCAAAGTCTTCTATATCATTTTAAAGAAAATTTAATTCTAAATTCAATACAGAAACCAAGATGATAATATTTGAACGCAAAAATATTATGATGTAGTAACTATTGATATACATTAGATACTGATGATAGCATTAAGTTATCAGTGTTCAGTGGGGAAGCCATTATTTTTTATTACAGCTTCACATCAATGTTTCATTGAGCTGAAAATAGTCTTAAACTCTTCCTTTGTTATTACATAATGCTATCACCAGCATCTAATGTATATCTATAGTTATTGTAGCATAAATTTTTAGACATTGCAAGTATTTACAATTTATTCTTTTTATTGAATTTAGAATTAAATTTCCTTTAAAATAATATATAATACTTTGATTTTGTGCAAAGTAACATTTTCTAGAAGCATACAAACTTGAAAAAGGTAACACAACTTTAAAAAGTGTCCACATTTTTGACCACCACTGTGTACACGAAAGATGACCAGAAACTAACTATCATTTTGGAGAAACTTCCATAAAAATCATTTTTCCAAAACAAAATTTATTTTCATGAAATTTCATGTTGGAAACTATTTTTCTACATAGTTGCCCCCATTGTTCACACATTTGTCATGTCATATTAGGAAACCAACTTCTTTACATCATCTTCAAAGAAATATGTTATCAGTCAAGAGAGAGAGTCATTGCTCAACAACTCTTTGTGGATACTCATCACAAGGCAATTTTATTGTTTACTCAGTTTATTTTCTCTGTGAGTTTTCTCATTCCTTTTTTTCAACAAAATCATTATTCATAACAAAAGACACCCCACTTCGAACTTCATCATGAACATTGTTGCACATATCACTGAATTTTATCGACCCACTTTTTCTCAACATTTCATCAATTATTATTTTTTTTTCATAATACTCTACAAGTTAAGGTATCCGACTATTTGTGCGACAACTTTTTTGAAGAAAGGGGAGTTATAGGACTTTTTTGTGGTTTTTTAGATTTATTTGGTACATTTGACCCGGCACTTCACGCGCGAAAAAAGCGACCTTAACTTCAACCGCAAGGTATCTAATACCCAAAGATGTTTGCATTCTGTTTTTACCGCAGTGCTTCTCAAAGTTTCAACATTCACAATCAATTATTCCATCATAATGTTCTTCGCACTCTTCTTATACAATAACAATATATTAAATTCAATAATACTAAACTTTGACGCAAAAAATACGACACGACTTTAATCTGTTAAGGGCCACCGGCGTATATAAACGTCTCGCTCAGCCAAAGCGTTAACGGACGTATATATACGTCTTTCCGAAGTACGATCATTTCTGTGCACTGCTATCCATAAACTTATTACGAAGACTTTGGAATGCAATAAAAGGTCCTTGACAATGTGTGTGAAGTATTTACTTATTTCAGATTATTTGTTTCTATATTCCTCCCTCCATCCCCAATACAACACATGCGTGCGCCTTCGTGGAAAACGGTTGGCATTTGAAAGCGAATTGCGTAATTTTAATCGGCAGTTAAATGATTAATTATAAACCATACACATTTACAAGATAAGTGTTAATTTTTGTATATAAGTTTATATATGGCAATCCCAAAGGGGCACTGATAATTATTAAACTTGTTCTTAACTTGGTATTGTTAAATTAAGTATAAGATACATTGAGTAGCACTGATGCATTTATGAGAGCAATATATCAGTTTAAATGTGTATTTTATTTTTTATTATGTCAGAATGTAGTTTGTTTACTTTCAGTAAATTAATCTTTTTTAAATAATATTTTGTTTTCTACTTTTCTATATGCTCGCCCCCCCCTCAAAGAGTTGTCACACACCCGAGGGGGACACGCCCCAAAGTTTGAGAAACGCTGTCTTACCGTAAAATTTGCATAGAAGTTTCAAAAAGGAAGAAAAGTAGGGCATATATAATTTGTTTATTACACTTTTCCCAAGTAAATTTAGTTTTTCTGTTCTTTTTATTATGGCATTCACTACATTGTTTATACACTCCTTTAGTCTTCGTCGCGAGTATATTGTTTTCACTGATTCTTAATTTATTTTTTAAAATTTCGTAGAAGCATTGCTAGCTGGTTTTTTGCTTTTTCTGTTAATCGAATCCAAAACACATCAGGAACAACGTCTGGTTCGATGTTTTTAGTAGGTGGTTTCTGACTACTTAACGAATTAATTTGAGTATTTATTGTCTCAACGTTCGCCAACATAAAAAATATTGTCATAGACTAACAATTAGATTTTCTAGCCATTGAATATGTTACGGTCATTTTATGTAGGACGAAAATTGCTCCCTCATCTTAATTATATGGATATATTTCAGTAGAAGAATCATACTTGGTATTATACTTTTTCCATCCTTCGATTATTCCTCATCATCCCCGCTAAAAGTCTTTCCTCATCCGAAAATTCTGTTGCACTTTATCAACTTCAATACCACATTTTTTCATTATAACTACTATAATGCGCCATTGCCTCAGAAAGATTTTAAAGCAAACTCATTCATTTAAAATTTTAACGCCGATTTACGCGCAGGGCATAACATACCGGAAGCGGCGGGATTGAAAAATATACATTTAGAATTCGCCTATAAGCTCAGAACCTTTAAAGGATATGAGAGACCATAAAGACAGCTACATGAAAAACTATTCATTTTTCAAAAAAGATTTAGATGAAAACTTGAGAAAAAAGTGAGGCGGTGGGTATGACATACACTGCGCGTGAAGTGCCTAGTTAAAAAATATGTTAAAATTAAGAAAGAAAAATAAATTATATATTATTACTAAATACAAAAAATTACATAAATATGGCCCATTTTGTACAAAAAGTTCAGGAACAAATTTTAAATTTTGTTGTGTTACTTCGTTAAGTTTTTTGAAATGAACTTCAGGATAAGAGATATTTTTTTACAAAAACTTCAGCCCTTTTTCTGTTATCTTATAAAATTGCTTAAAAAAACTTTGATTTTATTTACATAAGGGACTGCAAATTTTGTATTAAAACAGTGATTTATAAATCTAAAGGTTAACACTTCTACTTTTATACAGAACATACACACACACAAAATTTCACTTATATATTTTCAAAACCTTTTTAGAAATCACTGGCCCAGTTTGAGTATTTTCAAATAACTCATTTCGAGTCAAACACGTTTTAAAGTATGACATCTTTCTTAAAGTAATGGCATCTGCGTTTGCTAAAACACTTGAAGTTTTTTGTTTAATCTCGTACGGAAAATAATAAACTTCGTATTTTTGTAAAGTTAATAAGATGGCATATAAAAAAAATCAATAAAAAGTTTTTTCAAATTTTCGGCAAAATTCACAATATTAGGATAGTCGGATACATTAATCAAACCTGGAACCTCTCTCACACACACAGGTTAGAAGACACTTTATTCTCAATATCTTAAAATTGTATTTGAAAAGAAATGTGATTTTAAGATGATGTTTAAAATATAAGAATACATTGCGAATATTTAATTCTTTTCAGTTAACATAAAAATAAAATATTTAAAGTTAATCAAAAGTACTAAAATAAAGGTAGTATTTTTTACTACGAAATTAATATAAAAAATATGTTTAAGAGCTAACTTAAAAGTTATTATATACATGTATTTTTTTTTTATTTTCCCTTTTTAAAACGTTTTTACTATTTAAATATTCATCAGCTTAAAATAGTTTTTTTTTTTTGGTGTTTATTTATCGATTTATCGTTTCAAGTGTTTGGAAACTATTTTCAACTTCACATAAAGCAAAGATTCAAATTCTGCAAATAAAAAAAATAAGTTACATGTATTTTACTTGGTTATAGTTCATATAAGAAACTCCGAGTTCAAATTGAAATGATTATAATGTAATTGCAATTATTTCATTTGGCATACAATTCCAATAACTTAATGGCAAAACCAAGTTACTTTTTTTACAAATTTCAGCCATAATTTTTTAGATATAATAGGAATAATTTTGAATAATTTCATTCTTATTCAACGAATTAAGATTTTTTTTATGGAAATTGTTATAATGAGCCAAATTTAGTAAAATAATTAGAAAATATTTTAACTCTACCATCTAACTTTAAACAGTTGAAATAAACTAATATTTTTATGTTAGTTTCTTTGATAAAATTCTTTCTTTAACATAAACAGAAAATGAAAAATTAAAAGAAAATGAAAGGAGTTGGGTAAAGATCGGCCTTTTTCGTCCATAGGCAAATTCATATTACTCAATTAAAATGAAAATTCTAGGTTTTTTTTTAAAAAAAATCTTGTTTTAAATAGAGAAAACCGGGGAAAAAATTGGCAGTTATAGAGACTGCCGATAGAAGTGAAAACTTAGAACTTTTAGTATTAAAATTTGAAATTTCATATTGTTTGAATTAAAATTATCAACATCAATCTGGTTTTCACATCTATTGACACTCCGAGCAACAACTAAATGCATGTTTATATGTTTTTTTATTATTCAAATATATTACGGGCTGTGCAAGATCATGACAAAATATAAATACAATTCAATTGAAATAACTAATATACAATAATATTATTTATGGATAGTATTTGTATTTAATTAAATTTCAATGTACTTGATTTTTAACATTATTTTAATTGTTTGCCTCATTGTCATCATAAATTTCAACAATACTTAGACTTTTTGTACTTTCAATTATTTCATTTTGTTCTAAAAAAGATACAATAGGCTTATGGTAACTAAAGTAAGAAAGGAAAATGTTTGATTCAAATTTATCTAAGTATCGCGTAAAAACCGCATCGATCGTCGTTTTATATTTTGTAGTATTGAGTTTTCGATCATTGGACATATTTAAATTAAATGTTTCATTTAGAAAATCAATTAGTGGTAGATTTTTATCATCTGCAAAGTTAATATCGAAGTCTCCACTTAAAATCATCGGTACATTATCATATTTTTTGCCAAATTTTTTTTCTAGTATTTCAGAACCTTCTTTTCTATAAATCATCAAATTTTCGAATAAAAATTGTTGTATCTATCTCATAGATTTTCCAGGCAAAATATAAACGGCAACCATTAATATGTATTGCCCATTCTTGGAATCGTAACGAGCAATGCACAGTATATACACATTGAACTTTTCACTGAATTCATTGAATTTCACTTATAAGATATGCACAGCACTATACGTCAGCTGTATAGCTACAGATACCGACAGATAATGCTATAAGCATGTCGGTGACGCGAACGCACCAAATTTCACCCATCCAAAAAGTGTCTAAAGCGAACGGTGTGGCCGAGGTAACCAAGTGGTCTAGGCATCGGATCGTGGCTAGCATGCCATGAGTTCGAATCCCAGTACCACTGAAGACCTGCCGTGTAGGGGAGCGATGCACGTAAATTCTGTCGAGAGCTCAAACGTCCTCCCGTTGGTGTGGTGTGGTAGTTAGGAGAGGGGGTGCCAGCTCAGGTGTCGTCCGCGTCACTTGACCATGGTTCAAAATTACGCGGACCGTCCCCAAAAGCCCTCGTGTAGCTGAACAGTGGGACGTTAATATTCACTCATTCTAAGGCGAATGGCGCACTGCGCGTGCGCCAGTCAGAGCATGTCGGTGACGCGAACCCATAAGATTTCCCCTTACCAAAAAGTGCCCATCGCCTCTAAAGAAGTTTTCACTTCAAAAATACCAACTATTTGTAACAAATATCTTCGATTACATTTCCTTCTCGCTTTCACTGGTTGAATCGTCACTGGATCATCCAGTAGCAGTGTCTTGAAGTGTATCAGCATACCCAAGACTTGGTGTTTTTGTCTGAGTGTGATTATGACCCCTGTATCCCATGTACCAAAGTACAGATGCACACTTGCAATTAAACCAACAACTCTAGCACCAACTTTGGATTGGCAATAACCTTCAATATTTGAATTATGACCTAAACTCTTCTTATCCATATATTATATGTTTTTGAACTTATGTGTCGTGATCTCAAATGGAGTCGAACAACTGAGGAATCTTCTCGATTTACGTAAAGAGAGTACAACCCCGATTGATTAAGGTGTTCATGAGTGTATGATCGGCTTTGCTTAAGCTGATATATCTTCCCAAGAGTTAAATATCGTAGCTCCTTCCGTGTTAATCGTGGAAAATCTGGAAGATCAGAGCAACTTAACAAAGTCCATATCGCCCTTTTTCTTGCCCAGTACATCAGTCTGACCGATTCCCAGAGAAGCCATTTTGTTTCGTATCATATCAACGCGCTCGATGCACCAAAACGAATTATTGTAGTATTTGAGAGACCAAAAAATATAGTGGCGCTTAAAGTGCCTAACAATTTCTTTTTAATGAAAGTTAGAAAAACGCTTAAAATAACAAAATTCAACGAATTTGTCAAGTTTGATACATTTTTTTGTGTGTCTTGCTATTTTTCCCTTGCTATTTTAGAATAAAAGTAAAGATCAATACCTAAATTTAAAATATATATAGTACTAAAATTTCCATTTAATACATAAATTTTCATGACTATGATGGGCGAAAAAAAGCCGATCTTTACCCACTTCATTTGCATAATTTTTAAATATTTAATTTTTGAATAGATTCTCTTAAAATTTTCTAAGAAGAAAAGGTAAATACAGAAATTTCTAAAAAGAATATAGTTCTTCTTTTTATCAGTCAATTTGAGTTTAATCATTCAGACGGCTGCAAATAAATGAAATCATGCTATTTAAGTTGTATTACTTTTCCATACATTTTGCTTTTTAATTTTTCATTTTTCGTATTCATTTAAGTAAAAAAAGGCCAGAATTTTCCTGGAATATTTAATGAAAGCTTTTCAAATATGATAGAATCAAAGTTTAATTTAAAAGAAATAGCATAAACTGAAATGCAAAGATAGAAAAAATTGAAGTGCGAGTTAAGACTTTAAATAACATGGAAAAAATTATTTACACATTTTATAAAGATGAAACAATTTCGAAATTATAGAGTGATGATATAAAAGATTTATAATAATTTATTTCTTGTGCTATTTTTTTAAAGAAGAGTTTGATTTTCTGGTACATTTGTATTTTAATGTTCAAATTAATAAATGTCCATCTAAATCAAATATTTTAGGTGACCTTTCTTTTGAAAAAGGAAATGTAACAATTGTTTTTTTTTCCCTTGGCATCACTTAAAATAATAATAAATGCTATTTAGCCATAACTGATTTAATATGGACTTAAAAATTGTTATTACCTCTAATTCTGTTATTTTCTAATCCCCCCCCCCCATTTAGGTTTGTTATATTAAAAGATATAAGTACGACTGAACAAAAACTGATTTGTCTACATTTGTTGGATGAAAAATAATGAAAAAAAAATTATGGTTTGTTATTTGACAATTCAGAAAATTTTAAAGGCTTTTCGGCTGTTTAAAAGTATACGAGTCATTGGGGGAAAATGTGAAATATTTTTTTTCAAATTTTTACATAATACTTTTTTTTAAGAATCCATTGTCCTTTTTGAATTAACATTGAACTTATGTGCTACTTTTAGATACAGATAAGGAAAGCTTTTTTTTCGGTTTAAGTAAATTATAGTTGTAGAGAATGGAGAGTACGATTTGGCATATTTCTGAAAAAAATGCAAATAATAAAATTTTAAATATTATTATTTTCATTTCTGACAAACTTTTTAGCTTTACCCAAGTATAAGTAATTGTAAAAAGTTTATAATTTTAAGAAGGATAATGGGATATAAAATATGTACTCTTGATTAGAAATGATGTTTTTTTTTTAAATTGTGGAATAAAATCTTTCATAGTGTCAAAACATTTTTTAAAGTAACATGCTAAGTTTTATTTGTAAAAAAAAAATTCCATTATTTTTTGTTCCTTATGGGAAAGATAGTTTATTCAAACCATACGAAAAAAGTAATTTTTAAGATTATGAGTCAATTTCCAAGTAATTGCACTTTTTTATTTTTTTTCTCTGCAATGAGAGAGAAGAAAATGGAAGAAAACAAACATTTTTTACTTTTCATGAAAAAATATTTTGCCTTAGATTAGATATTAAATTATGATTTTTAGTTCTATTTTTTCCCCTTACTTTTTATAATGGTACATAAAATCTTATGTATAAGAAAATAACTGATCGGCTAGATTCAGTACCATATTATTACATTTTTTATTGCTCGAAAAAGATTTTGAGATGCTTATAAAATTTTCAATGCAGGAATCTTAAACGTATGTAATCGAAGATCCCCCCCCCCTCAACCCCTTTTTTTAAGCAATGTCTTTTTTTTTTTGGACTTCATAAGAACTTTGAACTTTATTTTATGTCTTTCTTGATACTTAATTCATGGTTCAGTAATCTCCTAGATGCTATATTATAATAAATATTGTCAAAAATGTTTTATACTGCTAATTTTAATAAATTTTCCTTCGTCATTTTAGGTATGGAAATTTTTATTAGGATATAGAATAAATATATTAAAAATATAAAATGAACAAAAACAGAAGTAAAATAACTTAATAAGTTACAAATCAATTCCCATTAAATCCATACAAACGTTTATTGGTCAAAATACATTTTATTATGTTTTCCGTTAATAACTATTACTCCGACTACCCTAAAATTATAAATTTTGCTAAATATTGACAATTTTTTATGACTTTATTTTATAGGCCATCTTATTAGCTTTATAAAAATAACAAGTTTATTATTTTCCGTTCATTAGAATAAAAACTACAAATATTTTAGTAAAAGCAGATGTCATTACCTTAAGCAAGATGTAATACTTTAAAACGCGTTGTACTCGAAATGTGTGTGTTTTTTTTAAAAGCTCAAACGTTCCCACCGATTACTAAAAAAGTTTTGAAAATAATTAACCGAATTTTTTGAGTATTGTGACGTCGTCACAATGGAGGAGTCACCCCTATTCATTAGAGGCTCCACAGCTGGGGACCACGTGGCTTTAGCTGCATTGTGCTGTCCGAACAGCTGGACTGTCGGCGACAGTGTGACTGGCGGACACTATGGACCGGGCATCGCTGCATTATTTTCCATTCATGGGCAGTGATTGTACGTCTTGAATGCTGGCGCCTCTGCAGGCGGCGGCGAGGTGTTTGAAGTGCCAGATGTCAGCCGGGCCCTTGTCGCCGGGAACCTTTGAGAGGGACCGGACTTTTGTTATCTCTGCACGAATGGATGACGTGCAAGACCGTTGGTGCTGGGTGCAAAACCCTGAGGCCGTCCAATGGGGATTGATGAGGGGCGTGGAGTGAACCCACCCCTAGAGTTTAAAACAGTGGACTCGAAGAAAAAGAGGGGAGACTCGGGATAGATTCCCACGATAGATTCCAAAAAGAGAAGCCTGCTGACGAAGGAAGGCGGAAAGACTCCGGAGAGACTCCAACGAGAGATTCTAAAAAGAGAAGCCTGTGGACGAAGGAAGAAGGGGAGGACCCCGATCGACTCCGACGATTGACCTGCGAGACGTTAGGGACGGATATAGGAAGCAAGCACAAGGCGTGAGCCTCCGGATCCATACCGACGAGAGACTCCTGAGGCGGTACCCAACGGGTGACTGAAAAAAGAAGCAAGGAGCGGACCCCTATGCAGACACCAATATGAAATAGAGCTAGCTGGCTGTATCAAACGAACACTTGTAACTAATATTTTTTCTCTATCCAATGATCTTTTGAATGTTGTCGTCAAATAAACATTTGATTAGATCACAGTAATAAGGCATTCTTTAATAATTAGCTTAGCGTACACCTTCAATCTATTTCCACGACGTTACAGTATGTTTCGTACAATAGTAGAGGTGTTTTAACTTTCAGATTTATCAATCACTGTTTTATTACAAAATTTAAAGTTCCTTATGTTAATAAAGAATAACTTTAAAAAAAACATTTTCGTATAATAACTAGGATAAAATGCACTAGTTTTTGTTAAAATTAATATATCTTTTGTCCTGAATGTCATTCAAAAAATTCGTAACATAGCAGTACATCAGAATTGAAAAATTGAAAATTTATTTATAAAGTTTTAATACAGAATGGACTGCGTTTATGTTATTTATTGTAATTTTTTACCCATTTTAGCTATAATTTCTTTTTTTCTTCTTAATTTTAGCATTGTTTTCCTAAAATGTACAAACAAATCTAAAAGGAACAAAAGTCCATATTTTTTTCAAAAAGTTTTCGTATGTAGTCGGACACCTTAATGAGATGGGATATAGTTGTTTTCTTGAAGCCAGAAGTGCTATCGTACTGTTAGAATTTTTTTTATTCTGGGGTCAATTCTACATTGAATGTGTTTCTATGTTATGATTTTATATGTAGCAGTACCGAAAAGCTTGTCCATACAGATATGTTATGAAGATTAAAATCAAATGTTGGAGTTTTTTATTTGCAAGATCAATTAGATGTTAGAAGTAAGCAAATCAATGCAAGTTCAGTTTTGTAAAATTGTAGTTCCAAAGACATATCATATGATAATGCAACGAGAATATCTCTTTCAAGTATAGATAAATGTTTAAAAATAAACGATAAAGCCATACAATTTTAAGTTTTTATTTTCTGCTTGTCACATTATGTTATAAATCACTTCAATTTTCTCTTGAACCACTTAGTTTCATTTTTTTTAATAATTTTTGATAAAACAGTAACATTATTTTTCGTTTTGCTCATTTTTTTAAAAAAATTAATACAACATTTACAAAAAAAAAAGCAAGACAACAGTAATTGTTTAAACACGATATATAGCTAACATGGAACATACTTGTTTTTATATTATAAATGAAGTTCTTTGTTATAAATAACCATTAACTCTCGCATAATAACTTTAAAATTATTTTTCTTTACATAAATTGCACTATAAAAATTACTCAATAGTAATGGACAACTGTATTTCCGCGGAAGGAACATGAAGGATATATACACGAAATCAGGTATGCAAAAATACACACTCACAATACGAATCCATGAAACGATAAAATATAGAACAAAATAGCTAATATAAGACATTTAACCCGAGAGAAGTCACTCACTCCATAAAAAAGTTAACTGCCCACCCCAACAATTTTTTTATTATGCATTTTATTGTACACGATAAAAATCATTATTCCAGAGATTAATTTAATCAAGAAAAAATATACTTACCTACTTTTAAACTCTTTTAAATTTTTCTTAGATAATTTGAGAAAAATTCCAATGTAACCAAACTAAAATGTTTAAAAGTTGCGTGACTTTAAAACAGGATACAAATTACACACACCTTTCGCTAACTTTACAGGAATGAATGATATTGGCAGGTAAAACTGTCATGCTTTGCTCAAGTTATTGTACTTTTATTGTCCTTTGATGATCGACTAATATCATCTTGAGCTTTTTTTTCCCTTGTGTGTTTTTGACACAAGGAAGCAAGCTGCAGTATGTTTTGTGATACATTTGGGGCTATATATCTTTCTTGGTGGAGTTCGTTATGTAGCATTCGGAAATTTTCCTTTCAACTCAAACGTTTAATGTGCATCCTTTTTCTCAAAATTACTTTTGCTATTATGATTAATATCCATTATTTCATCAGGCTTTTTTTACTTGAATAGTTTTGACTTTATCCAATAGGGATTGCGAATACCTATTTCTTGTTTTATATCCTGTTCATTTATATTTATAAAATACATTATGTTGATAGAAAATATTTTCGAACAAAAGAGGTCGTGCTGGAAACTCAGTGAAACCAAATTCCTTAAGATGGTAAAAAAAAGCTTTTGTCAATCCCGAAAGAGGGAGATATGTGGGAATACATTTTAGTTCCCATGAAGACTGTAAAATAGGAGTATACTGTCAAGGTCATTGTTAACAAATAAACGTTTTCCCAGAATTAAATATTTCGTATGACTGGGGTGACTCTGTGCCCCATACGACTTTCCCCGGTTAAAAGTAATTTAAATTAAATATTATTATTCAGGCTTTTACTGATCGTTTGTTGTGCTTTTTTATTGTTACAGTATATTTGACAAGCATTACAATTTTTGCTAGAATGGAATGTACATCACTTTGATTATGATTACACATAAACAAATACAAGAAATAACTATGTTTTATTTCCTCTTCTAAGAAAATTGCGCCCTACTATTAGTATTCTCTTCATGCGCTGCGTTATTCCAGTGTATTCATACGCTATATATCCAAGTCTAAATTGATCCTGGAATTTTCGTTCCTCCTGTTTTTCCTTTATTTGGAATTCAGTCTGGCTTCTGCGCAATTTTCCAAGCTTATTCGGTGTGAATATAATTTCTTTCTTTTCTGCTATATCACATTGTTTCATGATCTCAAAAAAGCTCAACAACCTGAAAAAGAAACGTGCTCTATCCCAAAAATTGTAGCAAATAATGAATCTAAGCGAAAAACCTGTAACTATGAAATACAATTAGAGTATTTGGAGTTAATGTTTTAAAACATTTCTTTTGTCGAACAACTTTAAAATAAGATTATTTTTATTTTTTAAAAGTCATAACTATACAAATTTTACTTATTTATTCTAAACTGTCCAAGTGACAAATATTATCAAAACTCTTCCACAAATGTAAAATTCTCTAAGAAAACAAATATTTTGCCATTTCATTGCTTAACCTTAAAGGCGCTGCAACTCATGAAACAGGTTTTAGATAATCCTTATGAAGGGGAGTTTTAAACACATTTTCCCTATCCTATGGGGAAATTAAAACAGTTAATGATGAAGTTATTATTTATTTAGTTTGGGAAAGTGGCGTCGATATATAAAATTCTTGTTTCAGTTTATTTTTATTGAATAGATAGCTCTATGGTAGGCATGTCTGATTTTATATTCTTGTTCAACATGCTACATGATTTTGTTGCTAGTAAAATGACTAAATTTTTTTTAAATCTCTGTTTGGAATTGAACAGAAAGTGTTTTAAACCTGTAACAATGGAACATGTAAAAAATAAATTCTATCATTTTTTTTTTTTGATACTGGCAATGAAAATGAAACAATAATACCATATTCTTCTGACAATATTAGAAAGGTACACGCAACTGAAAATAAAATGAGATTCTAAACTGCATTAAATTAAAAATATAATTTCACAAGATAAAAAAAAAAGATTTTATTAAAAAAAATTACGAATTTAAAAACAAGAAAAGAAGACTAATACTTATACAAATTATTATTAGTACAAATAATTAAAGAATTATTTTTAGGTATTAATCGTGAATATTTTATATCTGATCTATCAAATTTTTCTGGAGGACTACTGAAACAAACAATCGCCTTG
Organism: Trichonephila clavata; assembly: GCA_019973975.1. Classification (NCBI taxonomy): domain Eukaryota; kingdom Metazoa; phylum Arthropoda; class Arachnida; order Araneae; family Nephilidae; genus Trichonephila; species Trichonephila clavata. The sequence continues at coordinate 48,016 of BMAO01030931.1, forward strand.
AAATGAAGTTATAAATCTATAGACTATTTCCTATTGAGTTTCTGTATATATATATAATGAATCATATTAATTCTTTTTAAAGTCATTCAACTAAAAAGATTAAATTACTTTAGAAATGTTTAATTTATCTGAAAACTTTTCAAGCAACATTTTGAATGTTATTAAGTGTATAAATTCCATACTGACCACTTAGAGCTATTAGTGTATTTTATAAGCAAAAATAACTTCTTACTTTAAAATTAAATTGAAAAGAATCCGATTATTTTAGACCTCATGGTGCTTAGTTCCCCAATTTTCATCATTACCAATGCCTTAAAAATATTTTACCAGTTGATTCCAAAATAATGTGATCCATTTCAGGGCATTATGAATTTTTATTGAATTAAGTTATTTACACGAAATTTTCAATGTGGTTTCCTTTGGCACAGTGCACTTTGCGTAAAAGTTTTTGCCAAGCCAAAAGGGCTTTTTGATCATATTTGGTGGTATTTTTCCAAGTTCCTCTATGATTGCTTTCTGAAGACCATGGAGAGTTTTTACTCTACATCTGTTTAATTGTTTTTAAGTAATCCCTTAAAAAAATAATCGCAATGAACACCGTCAGGGGTTGGTGGTAGAGATTTCTCAGGAGACAGAAATTTAGTTTTTGATCTTTCAGCCACACATTTTATAATTGATTTTGCAGTATGACTTGGTGAAGAATTTGGTGGAATACAAAGTTTCCTTGAGGGTAAAGACTTTTACTTTCTTTGATCAAGTGTTTCAAAACTTTATTCTGTTAGTATTTAGCACCAGTTTTAGCATTTGGTTCTACAAAAAATGGTTTTAGCCTTGAGAGAATATTCCAATCCCTACCATAACACCTGACGGCCAACTAGCATTTTGAAAAACTGCTGCATCTTTATGACGTTTTTTGCGTGAAATACAATGTGTAACGCGCAATTTTAACAACAACAAAAACAAAACGAAATTTATGGGTGCGCCGGTTAAAAAATTTATACGCCGGTTAAAAAAATGATGGTTTGAAAAGCAAAAAGAAATGAGCAATAAAAAAGTACATATATCGAATTATTACTTACTTAAAACAAATGAAACACCTTATGAACTTACAGAGTTGTAGTTCTAGATACATACTATTTTTTTCAAATGCCTGTGATAATACTTCGAGTAAATGACCTCGAAACATAGGAACATTGTATACATATATTTCAGATTCCTTCATAAAAAAGGGGGTGCGCGTTATACGGCGAATATACCTTAAAATTTAAAATTACAGCTTGAAAATATAAGTGCGCGTTGTACGGCGGTGCGCGATATGATCCAGATTTTACGGTACATTGAATCTTCGTTTCGCCAGTTGTGAATGACAGATGAAACAGTGCTTCATCAGAATTTATCCATGCTTTGTATTTACCTTTGCGTAGCAAAAAATACAGATTCCACACGCACAAGAACGTTTTCTTCGTTGTTTTTTTTTTTACCATTTTAACAGGCATTTTAAGACACTGATTTATTTGCTTTTTTTATAGCCAATTTTCTTTATCTGACGACAAGTTGTTGATTGCGATACCTATAGTTTCTTTGTTGAAGTTCTACAGCGCGCGATAAGTCTCTTTCCATCTTCTTTTCTTTTTCTTTTTTTTCTTAAGGAGCTTCTTTCATCCACATCCCCCCCCTGGCGGTATTGATTGCCTGCAAAATTTGTTTCTTTTCAAAGTTTAGGTAGTAATACATTAACAAAATGTACTTTCTGGTTTTTAAAAGTTTTATTTATAACAGAACTTGAACAAACATCCTTCAAAAGCTTTAAAATTTTGTTTCATGCTTGATGATCTAATTTTGGAGCCAAAATTTACTCCCGCTAATAAAAATAGTTAGATTGGTAATTTAAATGCTTTATTTTTAAAATATAACTGGCAGCAAAACGATAAAAATTCACCATTCATAGTGATATGCTTTCAAAATTGGTCACACAATTTTTGAATCACAAGGTATTTGTACAGTTTTTAAAATGTTCAAAAATATTTTAAATTAGAACGAATTAATTTTTACTTCATAAATATTTTATGTTTTGGACGTAATACTAAGAAAATTATTAAGATAAAATTTAAAGAATGTTGTAATTTTTTTTTTAAAATTATAATCTTAAAAAGAATTTTAGTAGAACTATTATGACACATATATAGCGAAATATCTTTAATTAGTACAAAACAAACTAAAAATGAGACTGTTGATCTATTCATGCAATAAAAAGTAAAATATAACTTTTCAAACGTTTAATTTCTACATATACTAATTAATTCAAATTTTTTCTCTTTTACAGTTCTGTGTAATTTTTTACTTTTCTTCTTATATTATATAATGAATTCCATAAGTTTCTCAGAAATTTTGCGTCGTACTTACATGCGAAATTAAGGCTAAGGAGAGAGGTTTAATGAGTTTGAAGGATGCGCACAGTAAGAAAATCTGTTCTAATGACGCACCTTTGACACAAGTATTTTACCGAGTTCGAGATAAAGTGTAACCGTGGCTTAATTGATCAGTTCTTCTTTTTAGCTCCTAATTCTATGTAATTAATTTCTTGGCATTTCCCTTTTAAACTGAATTTAATTCAATGCAGTTTCTAAGGACTTCTGAAAATATAAAATAGTACTTTTGGGAAGCAATATTCACTCATATTATGTAATATACAGGGTGGTCACGAATTCATGTACAAACTTTAAGGGTAGGTACAGGACATTATAACAATCATTTATTGTATAGGCATGTATGGGTGCAAGTGACACGGTGAGGTACAAATACAAAAAATAAGAGACGAAGGAAAAGACAAAGTGCTTATTTAAAGCATCTTTGAGAAGTCTAATGTTTACAACAACAGTTTGTAAATGTTCAGCACATGAGCTATGAAGTCCAGATGCAATGCACATTGGTGTAGCACTCACTAGCTGTAGGAGGAAATAGTTTGCCAGATTCCCTGGAAGATGCGTAAGCGATTTTCGTCTAACACTCTACAAACATTCTGAAGACTCACACTTATATGATGAGCAACAGCTCTTGTACTTGACTTTGGTCTATCAGCCACAGCGTTGAAGATACTTTCTTCCAGACATGGACTACATACAGCTCTTCGTCGACCAGCATCAGGTCTGATGATGCGGAACGAACGTATTTCATGAAGTTGATGATATAACCGTTGAAAAATTTTGTGATGGCATTTGTCGATCAGGAAACTGTGGCATTCGTTGCGCAGTTTTGCCGTTTCCATTTGCACAATCGTACATATAATGCATGTCTGCATTTTCAGCATACGTAAAGTCTATCATCGTCGACGTCAGCACCATTAGGAGAGGCGCTTTCTCCTACTGAGATGCATCATGTTAACAGCGTCTAGACAACTACTGCCCCTTACCGATAACTCCATTTCGCTTCCTCCCCCCCCCTGTTTCTGCCTCACCGTGTTACTTGCGCTGACACATTTCTATACAATGATACAAACTTCTAGGAGAGGTAGGGTGCTACTTCCTACCTCCCCTAAAGTACTCTGAATCGAATACGACTTACGGGTCTTAGAAGCTTTCCCGACTTGATAAAGTCATTGAAAAGGCTGAATCAAATAAAGGATATCCTTGGCATTGGAATTTCAAGAGTGGGGTTAGTGGATATGGTGGGAAGTGTTTTCAGCGTTAGGTTCTTGGAGACAGTGTTAAACGGGTAATATGCAAATTTCTGCAAGAGGGATTCTACAATATGGAGTCACGTTGAGATGAATTTCCATTTCAAAGAATGGAGAGGCTGTAGGATGGAAGATAAAGTGAACTCAGTGAAAACAGGTACGCTTCTGGAAAACAGTAACATAAAATGAAATGGAGGAGCCGCTCGTAGGTTGTACACTCAAAGGTATCCATTGAGGCAAACTCCCGTTACAGCATGTTTTAGAGAATACGCCAACAAGTGTGTGACCGCGTTTCATTCAATAAAACCATACGTAATCGTGAGGGAAAGTTATGTACGCCAGTCAACAAGAAAGCGGATATGCTCTTGGAACCAGAGTATCAAGAATTATCGGACAACACCATGCCGGTCCAGGTGCAAGCGAGGATCTGAAAAGTTTTCAAACGAAGATAGATATCCAAATGGCAACCTATACTTTTTAAAGTATTACTTTAATTGGACATAAAATTGCAACTACAATACACGTATCAAAAGAACATTAATTAATAAAAGCTAGATTACATTGTAGAGAGTAAGACTACATAGCATTACGCGCGTTACGTCTCATTTCTGTTACTGCTACAAAAACAAAGAAGCATAGTTCTCATGCGCATGCGCAAATTCAGAGTTCAATGACCGGTGGTGAAGGAGTGTTACCAGACAAAACAACTGCTATCCGTTAGCAGTCTAGTTTTTCTCTCTCTTAAGGTATCCGACTACCCTAAAACTGTGAATTTTACCAAAAACTGACAATTTTATTTATGATTTTAATTTATGGGCCATGCTTTATAAAAATTACAAGTTTTTCATTTTCCGTTTACTATAACCAAAACTAAAAGTGTTTTAGTAAAAGCAGATGCCACTACATTAAGCAAGATATGTCATACTTTAAAACGCGTTTTACTCAAATTAGTTTTTTTAAAAATAATCAAACGGGGTCAGTGATTGCTAAAAAAGTTTTGAACATAATTATACAGAAATTTTTTTTGGTAAGTCATGTACAATAGTAGAATTGTTTTAACCTTCAGATTTATCAATCACTGTTTTATTACAAAATTTACAGTCCCTTATGTGAATATAATCACTTTTTTTTAAGCATTTTCATATAGTAACCGAGATAAAGTGCTCTAGTTTTTGTAAAAAAGAAAATATCTCTTATCCTGAAGGTCATTTTAAAATTGAATAATATAGCAACACATTAGATTGAAAAAATTGAAAATTTTTTCATAAACCTTTGGTGCAGAATGGGCCGCGTTTATGCTATTTTTTGTCAATTTTTACCTATTTTTTTTCATTTTAGTATTACTAATTTCTTTTTCTCTTCTTAATTTTAGCACATTTTTTTTAAAATGCACTAAACAAATCTAAAAATAACAAAAAAATCCCATATCTCCTTTTTTTAAAAAAAATAAAGTTGTCGCAACCTGTCGGATACCTTAACTCGAAAATTTAATCTATATGTACAAGTCTTAATTTACATAATAACATCTTCTTCCTCGGAAGGAAATTTTCTATAGAATAAACTTTTAAGATCCATTTTTCTCCAAGAGGATTTTATTAGTAAGAAGAACACGAATAGACCCGTTACACTTCTAGTAGTTGTACTTTATTTATATTTACCCAACGATCTGTATCGGTATTAAAATTGAAATTATCAAAGCCATTTATTACTATACAGAACAAAAAGAAAATATTGCATTAGAACAGAGTTTCTCAAACTGTGGGGTGCGCCCCCTAGGGGGGCGTGATAACTCTACGATGGGCGCGCGAGCACATTGAAAAGTAGACAACAAAAAAATATTTTAAAAAAATATTAATTTATCAAAAGTAAACAAGCAAAAAACATTCCGGCATATTAAAAAAAATACACATTTACACTTATAAATTTATCAGTACTGCACAATGTATTTTATACTTAATTTAACAATTCTAAGTTAAGCACAAGTTTAAAAATTTCCAGATACCCCATCGGCTTTCCATATAAAAATGATATCTAAAATTATTTATCCTGATAATTTGTACGGTTCATAATTAATCCTTTAACTGCCGGTTAGAAGTTACGCAAATCGCTCCCCAATGCCACCGTTTTCCACGTAGCCACACGTAAGTGTTGTATGGAGGGGGGGGGGGGAGAAAAGGAATAAATAAGCAAATTATATGAAGTAAGTAAATCCTTCACAAACACTATCAATGTCCTTTTATTGCATTCCAAGGCCTTCGGAATAATTTTATGGTTAGCAGTGTACTGAAAAGATCGTACTTCGGAAAGACATATATATACGTCCGGGGCCATTATCGTTTTGGTTAATGAGACATTTATGTACCTCAGTAGCACATTAAAGGTTAAAGTCGTGATGTATCTTTAGCGTAAAAGTATTGTATTTTTGAACTCGATACATTGATATTGTATGGAGGGGGGGGGGCGATGAAAATTATGACTGAATATTGGGTCGCTAACAGTCAGAGTTGAAGAGGCACTGCATTAGAAGTAAAAATGAGGACTGCCAATAACATTATTCCACTATTACAACTGTCATATACAAACAAATGAAAAGAAAAGTTTTAACCATTCAGCTGAAAAAAGTTTTTAATAAACAGAACAAAGACATTCTTTGTGTATTGCCATTATAAATGACTAACATCTATTAATATGGAACAAAAACAATGTTTTTAATTTGTCTTTAAAAATGTTATTTTAAGTTTTATAATTTTTTGTTTTGCAATTAACTAATAGGTTTTTCCTTACTCAGACATAACATATTAATCAATGAAGCAAATTGCTCTGCATCACCGAATATCTCAGAAATAATATACATATTTTTTATTTTGTAGAAGTCAGAATCTTCGAAATGACGCAGCGCACCAACCTTTCCTGAAACAAATGTTTTTATTTTTGAGCATTTGATTGTGTCATAATTTTTGTTGAAATGTTTCTGGATTGAAATATTTTTCAAACGATTCCGATTTTATTGTTGTTTATTTTTCTCAGTTTAAGAATTTCAGGATATTCTATCAAACGACTAACTGTGTGTTTCTCTGAATTCAAGAAAATAAAGCTCAAAATGTTATTTTCACGTCTCTCTAGAGATTCAAAAATCCTCGCTTTCCTTGTTTGAAAATCAGCAATAAACTCCTGCATTTTAGTCGTGTATTTTCTAAAGGTCAAAAGGAAAAAGTAAAACTGAATTTTTCAGAAGCTGTATGGTACGTGATTTCTCGGGTTGAATTTTGTTACTCTAGTTATGTAAAATATAAAGTATAAGCTAATATATTAAATGCATTCACCATGAAAATTTAGTCTACAATAGATGGCTTATTAATTTTTTTATTATTATTTATTATTAATTATGAACAGGAAGAATATTCATATATATTTTGTTCTCTTGCATTCTTTTTTTAAATATAATTTTAAAAAAATATAGTATGTGGTTTCAATAATAAATGTTTTAATTTTATATTTTAATTTTATTTCTGATCTTAACATTCTAGTGGAAGTTTCTACTTTTATACTGATAAATTAATTTTTAAAATATAATCTCATTTTTGATGCTTGGAATGTACGCATTTCAAATATTGGAATTAAGGATGTATTCCGATTCATACGTCAAACATGTGAAACGCTTCCATTTCTTAACGTTGTGTGATGTATGTGAGGCAAAAGCAGGAACAAATCTTACTTTTTTATGCATGAATCGTAACATTCCACTTATTTCCCCGCAACAACACTCTTCTTATGATTAATTTGAGTTTCACAGGGAAAGTTCGCTTCCTGAAATAAGTTTGAAAAATAAATTATAGTTTAAAAAAACTAAAAAACACGCTTTTATACTGAATCGAACTAAAAAGTAAAAGAATAATTCTTAATATGAGAATAAAATAATGAACGAGAAAATGAATGTCATTGGGGTACAAGCGGGGGGTGTTCTACAAATGTATCATTATTAAAATTTCTAACTTCTATTCCGAAAAGCTGAGTTAGCGTAAAAATGTAGTATGAAGCACCCCACGCTTTTACCCCAATGACATTCATTTTCTCGTTCATCATTTTATTCTCATATTAAGAATTATTCTTTTACTTTTTAGTTCGATTCAGTATAAAAGCGTGTTTTTTAGTTTTTTTAAACTATAATTTATTTTTCATTTTTTAGTTCGATCTACAATAAAAGCGTGTTTTTTAGTTTTTTTAAACTATCATTTATTCATTGTTGAATTTATCCTTGAGTTTGATATTTGAAGCTGGAATTAAGTCTTGCTATTTAATGGATATTAATTAACGAGTTTTTGAAGTGTATTTATTCTCTCTCCATATACGGGGCTTCGGATGGGTCTGGTATCGTTATATTACATTCCGTATCCATAGAACAGGTCAATCAAATGAAAAAAAAATCCTCCTTTTCGTTTTTTTATTCATTTTTCCCATTTTCATGCATTGTCATCCACTTCTGAGCTATGGTCCAAATTTCAAGTCTCTAGCTCTTCAGAAAGTCACATAGTTTAAAATCAATTACAAAATTCCACCCGGACAGACATTAAAGAAAGCGAGTTAATAAAAACCTGATAACATTAAGTGTCAACCGTTTTTTCACCTTTTAAAAGTATTGCTATAATGTTAATTCGTATCATCACTTCTAAACGTATTGCTTCCTAAAATTTTTAAATATTTAGCAGTTAGAATGCAAAATATTTTTTTTCACATGCTCGAGTCTTTTTTTTATTTTCATTTTCAGAAAAATGTTTATATTATGGTTAGAAATTGCTAACACACACCCACCCTCAACTTTCTCAGATACAGAACACTTCTTTTGTTTGTTTTATTTCTTTTAACTGCAAGTGTATTTTATACTTCCATATATAATTAGCGTTAAATTCAAAACACTTTAGGGTTACACCTTATTCTTTTAGTCACCAAATCTGGAATTGATGTAGGAAATTAGTCGCCATGTCTGAAAATGATATATGGAACTAGTCGCAAAATTTAAAAATGATATATGCAATAAGTCGCCAAATCTGGACGTGATATATGGATTTGTCGCCAAATTTGATTATCGTTATTCCTGACGATCCTGAAAAGGACAATGGAATAAAATTATGAAATTATTGTTTTGTCATCGGTCCTTGACAATTGTGCGAAATTTCGAAAGAATCCGATATTTTTAAGTGGGTAAAAATCGAGTTCTAAGATTCCGTTACATGCAAGTGAAACTTATAAAAGCGTGTTAATAAGTTTATGGGAACCACGAAAAATGCGACTAGGATTGTCAGATTGGTGACAGGGACGTCTTAAGACTCTTTGAAGCCCTGGGCCTCTATACAAAAGTAGGTCCTGAAGGAGATCTTTAAAAATAAACAGTATATAAAATGCATTGTCAAATACTCGTTCAAAGGGTATTTTAAAACAAATAAATATGCACGATTCACAATCTGAAAGGCCTAGGCACAAACCGTCCCGAACAATGGCCATATTTCTACTAAATGAGCTGAATAGCTTTTTATGGTATTAGGCCTAGGCATGGACAACGGTCATTACATAATAACACAGTCTTACCACTTTTACCAGTTGACATGTAGTTTGAAATTCCCTGTTTTCAAAGAATATGCACGGGAATTATGTTTGACCATTAAAAATATCCGGATCAGGATCTTATTGAGACAGAGTCGAGAACCGAATGAAGCCCTCATTGATTGCGAGGCCCTGGGCACTCGCTCAGTTGGCCCATGCCTTAAAACGTCCCTGTTGGCAAGTAATAAGTTGAACAGTATGATATCATCAAGGGATTTTCGAGAAGACTACAGGGCCATTCGAGATCAGAATCTGTTTCTGAATGATTGAGGTAAGAGACTTTTTTAGTCTGAGTTTCTGTAATGGAGCTGCTCTAAAGAGATGTTTCTGGAAGGTTGCAAGTCATGTTTAATATAAGTGCGTTTTTTTTTTGCATATTTTTTGTAAATAATCCGTTATAATACGCATTTGCTTATATATGTCGATTTGTCTTCATATAGCATTTTTTCATCCTTATCCATTAATAAATCTGTTACTATTCAAATAATTGGAGACGTCAACGGCTTTTAGACTACACAGATTTGCAAAAGTTTGAAGTAGATTTGATCTCGGTAAATTCCGTTCCGAAAGCGCACACCCTACCTCTAGGCCAAAATGATCACCTCGATCAAGAAGCAGTTAGTGGCTTATATAGGAACCACCACCACACTCTTCCCTATCAGTGACATAAGACCAGTCGGTAAGACGAACGAACGATATCTTGGTTTAGCGAGCGTGTGAGTTGTTGCCTCACTATGTGGCGGCTTTCTGGTTGCGCCACGATTACGCGTGAATGTTGTGTCATGAGTGAGACGGCTTGAAGTTTGCGTCATGTGTGAGACGGCCTTGAAGGTTGTGTCATGAGTGAGACCACTTGTTGATTGCGTCATGTATGAGACGGCTTTGGTTGCATTTTCCTCAGAGGTTGCGTTTGTTCGAAGATCCTTATGGTCAACAATGATACAGGTTCATTATCGGTACTTTCCGTTCCGAAATCACACATCCTACCCCTAGGCCAAAATGATCACTTCAATTCAAAGTCAGATAGTGGCTTATATGGATATCACCGCCACTAATATTTTCTAAATTCACAAAGAACAATTCAACAAAGTTCATTTTGTTTAAATTTCCCCTCAAACCATTTTTTGTTTGTTTATTAGTGTAATTTAGATAAAATCATCGTATGGTAGAAATAATGCTGACATAAACTTGCAATACCTTATAAAACAAATATTTCCTTTGTATTAACAGAATTTCATACGGCATTATTTCAGGGAATGTATTTAGACATTAACGGTGCATGTACATTCAAAGCATTGCATTCGATAACTTTTTTTAAAGTATCAGCCAATTTAAACACACACTGAAGAGAAAAAGAAAACATACAATTTGTTGAAGTGTACGTTGGTGAGTGAACGTAAAAGCCCACGAAAGATTCTGTTTTTATATTCACCTTGAATTCACGAATCGAGAGAGGAAAAAAACAACCCAAAAAAAAATTACCAGCAGCATCCAAGGAAATGTGGAATTATCTCTACATTCATTACTGTATTTGGCAGGTCTTGAACTCAAATGTATGCTTAATTTTCCGACATGCATCATGGAAATAAAATCTATTCCAGATCCAAACCTTTTCCAGGCAAAAGATGAGATCTAATCCAGATCTCATCTTTTTCCATATTGTAAACTAGGTGATTTCTTCTTATTTTATTCTCCAAGTCATTGATGCCAGTTGAGCCTCATGACCGAAATGTATACAAAATAAATAAAAAAGGATACTGTTAATAATCGTACTGATGTCGTTACCACTGTAGTAGATATAATAGAAATAATACGAATTATATTTAGTAACTTTAAAATGAATATTATCAGCATGAGTAGATATAATTAAAAGTTATCAATATTAGTACAAAAAAATTAAAGATTATATCAATATTAGTATATATTTTTATTATCATTAAAATACATGTAATTAGTAAAACTTAGTTGTCTTATCAATCTTA
>BMAO01030932.1:0-34071 GCA_019973975.1 Trichonephila clavata
ACTAATAAAAAATAATTTAGAAACATTGTACTATTTTTCCCGTTAAGATGATCAACTTTCCTCCGGTGTGAAATAGATTTATAGGCCATTAAAAGAAGCATAAAAAACAAGATCGAGTTTATGTTTCCCAGGAGTCCATGGACATGATTGCCATAAGATGGAGAGAACACGACGCTTATATATATATAATGCAATGAAATAATATGCGATACTATAATAGTGTTACGAATTTTGTATAGAATAATGTAAATAATTTGTATTTGGATGTGCAATGCATTTATATTACTTTATGCTAAAATTGTAATATTCACAAGCAACGCCGTCCCTTACGTTATAATGGCGATTCAATGGGAACTTGGCGAAATATTGGCGATAGAGCCAAGTTGGCATCACTTTTGGCGACCAGGTTGGCAACCAATTTGGCGACTTTGGCGACCATGTTGGCGACATTGGCGACCATGTTGGCGAGTTCGGAACCCTCTGGATTCTTCTAGAAATTAGTAGAGAAATCCACTAATTTCACGATCTGTGGCGCGAGCGCATCTTTCCAGAACTTTCGCCCTTTGCTATAAATAGAGTGATACTCGCCGCAAGAGTCAGTCTGGTTTCAGCCAGGGAGTAGCGAGTCTGGCTTCAGCCAGCGAAAAGCGAGTCTGATTTCAACCAGCGAGTAGTGAGCATTGTTTTGATTAGCGATCAGCTCGGCTGTGCTTGTGAATAGTCATTTACATACGTGTATTTTAGACACTGTTTATTGTGTCTGAGTGCTGTTGAAGGTGTGAAATCCTTCTGTTATTTATTCTGTGAATTTTGCTGCTGAATCCTGTATTTCAAGGATTGATTTTCGACAATAAATACTTATCGCTCTTAAAGAATTGCCTTGTTATTTACGACTGATTTTGCATAAAATCCTCGAACCCCGATCTACGTAACAATATTTTGATCTTTAAAAGTTATTTGCTGATTGAATACATCTACCATTATTAACTAAGTTATTTTAAGACAACCGTGCTGAAATATTTAAATAATTTTACTTGCAAAAATATTAGGATGTGAATCAAGAGAAGAAAAAAAATTATCAAGAATCTTAGAATGCTCATGCATACTTCCCATTTTTATTAGTAAGAATGATTAAATATTTAACTTCGTTATTTACGGTAACAGGAACAAACTTTAGCTGGATTAATTCCATCCTGAAGATACCTACTGAAAGATTCGACTTATGTTAACCTAAAGGGGTATCCGACAACCCTAAAATTGTAAATTTTGTGAAAATTCACAAATTTTTCTTATGATTTTATTTTATATAGGTCATCTTATTAGCTTTATAAAAATACCAACTTATTATTTTCCGTTCTCTGGAACAAAAACTACAAGTTTTTTTAGTAAAAGCAGATGCCATTACTTTAAGCAAAATGTCACACTTTAATACGCGTTTTACTCGAAATGTGTTTTTTTTAAATGCACAAACAGGCACAGCAATTGCTCAAAAAGTTTTTAAAATAATTTTAAAAAAGTTTTGTGTATATTTTGCATAATAATAGGAGTGTTTTAACTTTATGTTTTAATAGTCACTGTTTCATTACAAAATTTACAGTTAGTTCCTTATGTGAATATAATTACTGTTTTTTTTAAGCAATTTCATGTAATCACTAAGATAAAGTTCTCTAGTTTTTTGAGAATATTACAATATCTCTTATCCTGAAGGTCATTTCAAAAATGAATGACATAGAAACACATCAGAATTGAAAAATTGAAAATTTGTTCATAAACGTTTGGTACACAATGGACCCCATTTATGTTATTTTTTGTAAATTTTTACCAATTTTGTCCCATTTCAGTATTAATAATTTCTTTTTATCATCTTAATTTTGGCATATTTTTCTTAAAATGTACTATGCACATCTAAAAATCACAAAAAAAACCCATTTATATCTCCATTTTTTTTAAGTTGTCGTAAGTAGTTGGATACTTTAAGCTGTTGCTTGCATAGCTTGTGATCTCTTATCTTTAAAATAAACAGTAAACGGGCTTATTTATAATTTCCTTCACAGATTCAGAAGCGCCATTGTAAAAATACTAAGATGAATATATCAGAAAAGAATGTTTGAAAGAATACATAAGCAATTCAAATTTTATTTACATAGTTCGCTAATGTTCCATGCGTATCCTTTCATGAAATGCTGTTACATTACGCGGGAAAGAGGGTACGAAAATTTGGCTGACAATGACATTTTTTTTTTACCATATTGAGTAGAATGTAGTAGAAAATGGACTATCGTATCGATGTTTGCCGTGCAAACAAGGTTTCACACATAGAACACCTGTAAAGTCAGTAAATAAAACTTTAATTGTTTCTGTATTCTTTCAAATGTTCTGTTTTTCTGTATTCAACTTAAGGGTATTTATTAAAATACTTCGAAAGCGTGGAGTGAATTAGGAATATCCATGTATTACGAGGGCTGTTTTTTAAGTTCGGTCCATTTGCTTTAAAAAAAAATAACGACAATATTTTGTTTCAAAAAACTTTTATTTTAGGATTGTACATACTTTTGTCTATTTTTCTACATTGTTGCCGTGTTTATTAATGCACTTGTCATACCTTAGAACAAAGTTTTGAAAACCATCTTCAAAGAAGTCTGTCGCTATGTCGGACACCCAAGAGTTCATGGTCGCTTTTACTTCTTCGTTGTCAGTGAAGCGCTTCCCGCCAAGACTGTGTTTGAGGTACCGGAGAAGGAGAAAATCTCTGGGAGAAATTCGGAGCTGCATGGAGCATGGCCCAAAACCTCCAAACCAAAAGATTCGATTAAGTCCCAAGTCGTTCGAGAAGTGCGAAGCCTTAATTTTTAAAGCGGTATCACACGTAAATTTTTCATGCAACTTTTTGGCCCATTTTTTCGCCGAATCTGAGGGTGAAGGGTTACCGTAACCAAAACGATATGCTCTGACGCCAGCCGTGCTCTTTCTCCACATTGAAACATTACTCGCCGATTTGTCTGCTTCGATAATGACCATCGAATATTATTTCTTTTATTTCGCTCTCGCTTTTGTTTATGGGGGTAAACAGAAATGGAGCATCATTCTGTTTTTATACGCCGTTAATATATTGTCCACCATTAAAATATTATACGCCATATCTGATGCGAAACTACCATCGTTACCGCTATTTTGTTTATGACGTAGGGCGCCGAATAACCCCATTGGCTGGAATTTCAAGCAACTTTCATTTCGAACAACTTTCTCAGCTCACTGGCAAAAAGTTGTTCGAAAGCCATTGCTATGGCAATGGAACAAATATTGCACGAGTTTTACCAAAAATTGCACCAATCGTGTACGTGTGATAAGGTCTTTAAACTTCCAGACTCATTTTCGAACTTTGCTGTCACTCATTGCTTCAGTTATTTGGCGATGAATGTCTGCAGCCGACAGACATGTTTTTGGCAGTCAAAAAAATGAATAACAGACCTATCTCCCACTTGGCGTGCGATTCAATCACCTGAAACATTTTAAAGACGCACAGCGAAACTTACACGACTGCTGCAGAGCTGGAAATGGCGCGAGTGTATTCGCAAAGGATGCTGGTCAGTGACGCAGATACTCGTTGAGGCGTACGCGCGAACTAGCGAACTATACATGCCAATGGACCTTACTTAAAAAATAGCCCTCGTGTTATCACCTGAGCTTTGCTTGTGCATAAAATTATAATTAATTTGAGTAAGAAAAAAAATTTGGAATGGGTGAAAGATAAATGCATTTTTATGCTTTTGGACTCTTTTTTTTTTTGCATACAATTTTTTCTCTTTGATGTATGAAGTTTAGGGGACATTTTAATATACATTCCTTTCATCCTAGATCTTCTTCTCTTTCTTTGTTTTTTAGCCCGAACACTCTCGAACAAAAGTTAAACGTACTACACGTTAATAAGATAAACATGAATGTCTTTTTTATTTGGGATGGGTGGGTAAATTTCATTATCTTTTTTTGTTGTTGATTGTTATGTTAGTTAATTAAAGATCCTAGTCATAAGTAGTACTCTTATTTGCATTCATTGAAATATAATTTACCTAGAGAAAATCGTCCCTGCGCTGTTTAAAAGAAATACTTCCTTTTTTTTCATTCTTACACAAGATGTTTATTTATTTATTTTCTTTTTGCCTTCATATATCATTCTGTAAAAAATGACATTAAAAAATGTCTCGTAAATTGTCTTGTTATCTGTACTCAATGATTACAGAGTTCTAAATAATTACTAGGCTTTATTTGTGTTTTTCTTTGTTGAGTTAATTGAGTTCTATGTAAAAAAGTAATTTCTTAGCTGAAATAATTGCTAGTTTTTAAGAAATAGATTCAATGTTTGTAATGAGATTTTTTTTTTTATTTTTGCTCAAAAATGTATTCATATAATTTAACATAGAAAGTTATCTATGCTGTTTTAAAGTAAGTAATATTTTCAGAATGTTTATATTTTGTGATATACCAGATTTATTTTCAGATCCAGAAGACAGCAATGTATCAAATCTTATTTTAAGGGGCTAAAGCTTATTTGAATTTTATTTTTGAAACGAATTTGTAGAGGAATTCTAATTCGCTGCAAATAAAATAATAATAATGTCAATATAAACATCTACTTTTTACTTTCATGAAACAGCAAAGCCTTTTACAAACACAGTTTCAAGAAAAAGCATAAGCTTCACACACACACAAGACGATTTTTTTTCAAATAATAGATCTAAAAAATATTACAGTTATAATGATAATTTTACATTGTATGGGTGATTAACTTTTTTTCCAAATCTTTTCCTTTCTCAGAAAATAAAAAAAAAAACTTTCGTATCGCCTACAATGATTCTAATGAAGGTAAAAAACGTCAAGGAACTTTAACAGTAGTACCCGATAATTTTTCACTGTTTAAATTAATAATAATTTTTCAATTATTTTAAAATGTTTCTGCTAAAACATTTGTTGAAAGAAAATAAGGGTGATATAATACTTGAACACCCTTGCATTCACATCCATGTGATTGTAAAAATTGTGTGTTTCTGCTTATAACTTCATTTATCATAGTGTAGAGAGCCTAGGAACGAAATCAGTGGGATAACCGTTATTTTCACAGATAAATCAATTTTCAGCCAAATCACGAATTTTTTAAGTACCTTCATTTAGAACGAACAACGGACTCCCTACATGTTTCTAGATTCTTAGAAAGAGGAATGGTTTGCAACAATTGGTCAAGGCAGGTCATGTTGGACGTACTCCTAAAAGTTTATGTCTTTGAAAGGGATTATGCAACTACTGTCAGGCTTAAGGAAGAAATTTTTGAGATCCACGTTCACTTTTTTAGAGGAGAAGCTAACTCTGATTTCTCATTTTAATAGATGAACACCCTCGCCCACAAAGGGCTCATCTGAATGACAACATTCTGGTAATCTATAAACTATTATACCTGAAGACTTCAAATTTGTTAGACACATTCCTCTGATGAAGTAAAGATCCGTTAAGAACGGATTTTGCGAAAATCGTCCAGCAAGGGCTTAAGGGACGTCATAAATATATATCCCAGCTTTTGAACTATTGGACCTACAAACTTGAAATTTGGTAAGAACGTTCCTTTCATGGTATAGAGGTCCGTTAAAAAATGGGTTTGATATAAATTGATCCCTAAAGGGTGTTATAGGGGCTTAACCCTCTCGCTGTGTTAATATTTTATCAGAGTAGGTTCAATAATTGCTCATTTTGTATTTTGTATTTTAAATCTACATATTAAATCTACATTCTCGAATTAAAATATACATTTCAAATTTGGTACTCATATTTCTTTTGATGATTAGAGATCCAATAAAAGCTAATTTTACGAAAATCGGCTTCAATGGGGGAGGAGGCCAGGAGTTACTGCGACGTTTACATAAAAAATGTCCCGTTTTCGATCTATTAGAGCTATTGTAATAAAATTTAGAATGCATATTCTATTTAATTGAAATCCGTTAAAAATGTGTTTTAGGGAAATCATTTCTCAAAAGGGATTGCAGGGCTTATCAATTAAAAATATACGTTTTTAGACTATTAGATTAACACTTTAAATCTTTAAACTTGGCATACATGCTTCGTTTTTGAGTAGACATCCACTAAAAATGGGTTTTATGGAAATCTGTTTCGGGGAGTATAAAAGATAATTCTACTTCTATTTTAGAAATTCAAGTTTTGTACTTCTTAAATCAAGGGATGAGAATTATTAGAATGTTTCTCACTATATTTGAACAGGTAATCAGCGTAAAATCGTACAACATCATGAAGTACGCAGCGAACTGTTGTTAACGGCTAGTCAAAGATATGTGATGGAAAATTTCAACCCGTCAATCTCGTTCCAGGACAATCCGCGGCTGCAATACGCATTGCTGCAGTAGTGGTATTTACAGCCAAAGAGACCTTTAAACTGTCTCATTTCCACCGTTAAGGAATTCAGGATTTTTAACTATACGTTTGTAAGTAGGGATTATTTATTCTCTAATATATATATATATATATATATATGAAATAGACGTAGCCGTTGAAAGATATTCTTTATATGAGATTGGTGAGGCATAATAAATATTATCCAAGGGGCAGTCATGGGGTTATTCAAATCTGTTTATTCCACATCTTAAACACATGAAACATCACAAGAACGACACAATGTACGCACACACAAACACACTGCAGCCGGCTACATGTTTACGCAGACAAAATACAGAAGCGAAAAGAATTGGTCTCCTGGAATCTCGCTATTTATAGGCGTCTCACATCACATGATCTGAGTGGGTAGCTAGAGGTAGTTTAAAATACTGCCGTTAGGCGGCTGGCTTAACTTATTACTAAAACGTTGATCCTGAAGGGATGGACCATTGGCAATTAAAAGATATTTAAAAGGATTACATTAGTGAGAATTATTATATATATATATATATAAAGAGAGAGAGAGAATGCTTTATATAAAAATATGTCATTTTTTTTTTGCCAAAAGTTCAATTTAAAAATATTTTTATTGTAATTATATTTCTAAATGAGAATGAGAGTTATACACTATCTGGCCAAAAGTATCCGGACACCCAGTGGTATGGACTTAGAGCGTCCTGAGGCAAATATTAATATAATGTTGGTCCCCCTTTTTCATGGATGACAGCCTGCACACGTTTGGGAAGACTTTCCACCAATTTTTGATAGGTAAACATAGGAATTGCTTTCCAGGCGTCCATCACAGCTGAAGTGAATGCTTGCAGTGAGGATGGTCAGTTTGGCTGGCTACGTAATCTGCTCTCTAATTCGTTCCAAAGGTGTTCTATGGGATTTAGATCGGCGCTCTGAGTAGGCCAGTCCAGTTTTTGAACACCCATTTCGTCAAACCATGTCTGTGCAATCCTTGATGTGTGAATGGAGCAGTTATCCTACTGGAAGAGTAATGGGCCTTCCCCGAAATATTGCCGTAGAGTTGGGAGTGCAGTATTATCCAGAATGTCCACATACATCTCAGAGTTCATGTTTCCAATCACAGGAACTAAAGGACCCAGGCCAACCACGAGAAACACCCCCACACCATTATGCTTCCACCACCAAACTTAACAGTCGGCACAATGCAGTCATTAAAGAAACGTTCGCCGGGCATCTTCAAAACCCAGACGCATCCATCCGACTGCCAGACTGTAAAGCGAGATTCATCACTCTACAGAACAGTTTTCCACATGTCCACAGTCCAATAACGGTGAGCTCTACACCATTGCAATCGATGCTTCGCATTCTGTGGAGTTTGGTTTGTGGGCGGCTGCACGACAATGGAATTGAAAGTTTTTTAACTCTCGACGGACAGTCCTGCTGCTAACACTAATTTCTGATGAACTTTGGAACTCCTGAGAAATTTCCACCAATGAGGACTTGCGATTTTGTTTCACTATCCTTTTCAGAGTTTTGCGGCTGCCTTCACCAAGTATTTTCGGCATACCGGTTCGTTTTTCTGCCGTCACTGCCTAGACGTTTCCACTTCACAATTACATCACTCACAATGGATTTAGGCTTCTGTAGAATGTCCGCAATCTCACGAACTGATTTCCTACAAAGGTGGCATCCCACTATAATCTCACGATCAAACTCACTAAGCTCCTTTGACTTACTCATTGCCTCACAAACGCATAAATACAATCTGACAAACCACTACCAACACTTTTATAGCTTTCAATTACATATCAAATTGCGTCACTCGCCAGAACCACTTTTTTAAGGAGTGTCCGGATACTTTTGGCCAGATAGTGTATTAACATCGCAATATAAAACAGCACAAGAGCTATTGGTGACGAACCACATAATTCTGATCTATGGTCAAGCTACTAATTCTGAACTATGGAAGATGATCTTCCACCTCCTAACTTCCACACCGCACCAGGGGGAAGGCGTTTGAGTCTCGACATACTTAACGGGCACCGGCACGCTCTACACGGTGGGTCCTTAGCGGTACTAGGCTCGAACTCACGACGTGTCAGCCAAGGGTCCGTACGATCTTGACCACTATAGACTTCCAAGGCCACACAATATTCCTAAAATAATATGTTCTAATTCAAAGGACAATAAGAATAAAAAAAATTAATTTATACACTTTGATAAAATCATGGTTTCCGTTTGAAGTCACCTTTTAACTCCTATAACTTACTGAAGATACCTTAAGGCAGTGGTCACCAAACCCCGGGCCACGGACTGATCCGTGGATCAAACAGTACCAGGTCGTACAGAGAACATTAATTTTTTTCTATTTTATTTACTGTGGTGTATTTCTCTCGGGTCTGTGTGACTTTCCATGGAAATCGCTTTATATTTACTTATTGCGGCCACTGTATTTTATATATTTTGAAGGTATTTAATTAAAATTATTAAACTAAAACAATATAAAGTACAAACAATGAACTTCCCTCCCCCACCCCAGTAGGCCGACGTAAAATTATCAAACGTTGATTGGTCCGCTGCGATAATAAGGTTGAGAAACACTGCCTTAAGCAGTGCTTCTTAAATTTTCAATGCTTGTGACCCAATTTTCTAAAATAATATTCAACACGCCACCCTCAATTTTATACTAATGAATTGAATTCATTATTAATATGTTTTGGCACTAAAGTAATAGTACGACATTAATTAATAACCAAACAAATTATCAAGATATGTATTAAACTAAATTAAACTCAATAGTGCAGCAGCCCATGAGAGCCAAGGCTTACTGTGCACATCTCAGTATATGTGAGCATTGGGCGCTGAGGTGCATGAGCAGATGTCCCGATCAGGTGGTTAATTTGAAGCGAACACCTCGAAGTGTTTAGTCACCAAGCAAGCTTGATACTCATGTATCGACCCAATGAAGGGATGAAAGGCTGTCGACCTTGCCCAGCCCGAAAAGTATTAAATTTTGTATGTGAAAGTCCATGGGGTCACTAATAATTATTAAACATTTGTTCTCAACTTAGTATTGATAAATCAATTAGCAAATACATTATACAACACTGATACATTTATAGGTGTAACTGTGTATTTTACTTTTTGTTATACAGTAGAATGTCGTTTATCCGAAAGTTTATTATCCGGAGCGACAACTATCCGAACCAAAGTCTGGGTACATTTTCGAACGGGGCAATGCTCAACCGTTGTTTCGCATTAGGCCAAAACTGACAGGAAAATCCAAGGTGAGGGATATTTGGGGAATTTCAATTGCGTGTGATTTGGTAAACATCTGCGCGGAATATTAGGTAAGTTTGTTTCCAAGTGAGGGGGTGTATACGTTCTCTTTTGTTGAGTTGTGAACTGCTAAGGCTTTGAATTTTAAACGGAAGCGCAACGTCATGAACATAGAGACAAAACTTGAAATATTGAACCGTCCCGCGAAGGGAGAAAGTGGAGCGTCAGTAGCACAGATTTATAACGTTAGAAAGGCAACAATTTCTGACAAAAAAGCCCAGAAACCATTTTAAATTTTGCGTTAAAATTTGACTCTGAACGTGGTGCGAAAAAAAGGAAAACCATGAGGGAAGCAAACGAAGAATGTGGATTTCAAGTGCTAAATGGTGACGAGATTGTGACTTCCATGCAAGAATCCGACCCTGTCGACGATGAAACGGATGACGACAACAACAAAAGTAGCAAGGGTCCATCCAAAACTGACGCGTTTCTGCGTTAGAGATAGCTATGGAGAGGTACGAACAACACTCAGGGTCCTGTCCTACTCAACTACTGCTGCTCAAGAGAATCAGAGACATTGCAGCGAAAAATAAGTGATTATTTTCCACAAATAAAGTAAAATTGCGACATTTCGGATTTTTTTTGCTTTTTCTTCAAGCATGCTTCCCGCATGTGATGATTTTTAATATTCGTATAGGGTCCGGTTTCACATACTGCATGGATCGCATTTGGATTTCGGTCATCCATACAATCTCATATCCGAACGGTGTCCGGTCCCAATTGACTCGGACAAACGACGTTCTACTGAATGTCAAAAGTCAAATTTTTTTTTTTTTTTTTTTGCTTCCTTTCAGTAAACTAATAAATAAGTAATTTAAAGAATCATTTATTTTCGACGTTCCGATATTCTCGAGCTCTTCATATAAGGTTATCACAACCCCTTAGGGGGTGGGCGTGCCCCACAGTTTGAGAAACGCTGCCTTAATGCTCCTAAATCAGCAAAAACCACAACAGTTATGTTGCACAAAAAAGTTAGTATTATAAATGATTTATAATATTTGTTCGTAATATATCAATGAATATATGATCAGCTAACGAATTTGTAATTTGTGTTTAGTATTTAGGGCGATGATAGAAGCTAAAACATAAATTCTTTTAATTTTAAACACTAATGCATTAAATGAAAAGTTAGTAATAAAATTTTCAAAAAAAAATCGTCAGAAAAGTGATAAAAATCCATTATTAGCAAACCATATTTCTAACTAAATGAATTTTACAACGGAAATACAGTCGCGAAAGATAATAATAGTTTATTTGAAAATAATTACCTACATTTTTTTCTGACATAGAAATTGCTATTTTAAAGTATGTAAGAGGAATTCAAATACTTTGTTGTTGTTTTTGAATTTTTAATCTGGTAATAAAATGTACAACTGTTTCATAATTGTGAAGAATAATATTCTTAAGAGTAATATCTGTTAACCAGACACTTCTAAGAAACAACTCAATATTACTAATTCAATTATAAAAGGATGTTGTAATATATATTCCAAAAACTGTACAAACACCGAATTTCGCATTAATTCTCTTAAATTATATTTTTACTTATATTTCCAAGAAGGATTTCATCTTTAAATTTCATTGAAAGGAAAGGTATTTTTGTTTTCTTTCTAAAACAAACACGCATTTTATTTTATTCAACGAAATACAATAGAATTTAACATATTTTTGGCTACTTGTTTCACAAAAGGAGAAAAATTCTTAATTTTTTTTTTTATAAAAGTTGATAATTTTTTGAAGAGAATTGGAATTCAATTATGAAATTGCTATTGAATATCAATATGATTTCAAAGTAAAAATCGTCTTTTCATAGAAATGCTTTCTTGTTTTCCAAATGTTCACTGTCAAATAACTCAAATTGCTTATTGAAATGGATAGTACTCTTTAGTTCAAAACGAATTATTTAGATTTCAAGGGGTATGAAATTCTAAATTAATAAGGTGATGCAATCAATGTATTTAAATTCCACATCTAACCAAGAGCAACCACAACATAAATGCAATTTACAGAAATAGTTGAGATTAACTAATTGTTTGCTTCTTATATGCAAATTTTTCGATGAGATTCTTTGAATAGATAATAACAAAAAGGGATCGATTCAACAAAAGGACAATTCAGATGTAACTCTAATATCAAATTCAAAGTATAACTTTCTGTAAATTTATTTCCAAGCTAATTTGTTTCTAGTAAAGAAGTCTGCAAAAGAAAAATATTGTTTTTCTTATTAAAGTATTTTAACTTAAATTTAATGAAAATTTCCCTCTAATACAGCGTTTCTCAAACTATCGGGTGCACCCCTCTAGGGGGTGTGATAACCTTACGTGGAGAACACGAGCATATCGAAAAGTCAAAAAAAATAAAAGATTATTTAAAAATATTATTTATTTAATAAAGGAAACAAAAAATACATTCTCACATAATAAAAAATACGGTATTGTATTTCTTATTAAAGTATTTTAACTTAAATTTAGTGAAAATTTTCCACCATTACAGCGTTTCTCAAACTGTGGGGCCAACTGATAAAATATACTTACAGTAAATATATCAGTGCTACATAATGTCTTTGATAATTAATTTAAAAATCCCAAGTTAAGAAAAAGTTTAACAATTTGACATATATAAAATTATATACAAAATTTAATACTTATCTCTTATCTTGATAATTTGTACGGTTTATAGTTAAAATCATATTATAACTTTAGCGACAAAGTACATTATTATTGAATTATGTACACTGTTGCTGTATGGAGGGGGCGCAATGAAAATTTTCAATGAAAATAAGTCCTGGGCCTGGCATATAAATGGCAATACCTTCTAATTTTCCTACGCATAACCTAGTAGTACTAATTTTCCAACTGCATGTAATCAATATTTCATGAATATATCATATTTAGTATACAAGTTACAGTCGGATTTAGTGAAGTAACTTTTGCTTGCTTAGAAACCATGGGGAAAAAGAAATTAATGTGTTAATTAAGCATTGCTTTTTGATGGGACGAAACACTGTTAAAGGAAACAAATAACTTAATTAGTATTAACCAGACTCTGCTCCATCACCAACAACGGTTAAGAGTTAGTATGCTGATATAAAACGTGGTCACACAGACACAAAGAGCGCTGAACTCTCAGGTCCCCTAAATTCTTCAGTTGTTCCAGATAACATCAAAAAAGCTCAAAAAATACATCTAGCCGATAGGAAATTTAAGTTGTGTGCGATAGCAGAGTATTTGGAGATACCAAAAGGCAGTGTATTCACTATTTTGCATGAACATTTGTCAAAACGAAATCTGTGTTCAAAGTGAGTGCTGTGTTTATTCACTGTCACTCATCGACGATTCACAGCATTGTTTGGAGTTGTATAAGTAAAATAAACTGGTTTTTTTTTTTGCGTAGATGTGTTACAATGGATGAAACTTAGATCCATTACTACACGCTAGAATCAAAAAGATTATCAGCCGAGAGGACAGCAGCTGGTGAAAGCTGTCCAAAGCGACCAAAAATTCAAAGGTGTTCTTGAAAGTTTATGGTTTTGCTAATTGACTACCTTGAGAAAGGAGATACCATTAGTACTGAATATTACATGGCGTTATTAGATCAACTGAAGAAAAAAACAAAACAAAAAATGTCCTCAAATGCAAAAAAAAAAAAAGAATTGCTGTTTCACCAAGACAATGCTCTGTGCCACAAGTCCAAGAAAATAATAGTCAAAATTTAGCGAATTGCGCTTTGAATTACTTTCCCACCCGCCGTACATCCTAGATCAAGCCCCCTGTAACCACTGGATGTTTTCAATGCTCCAAGGATAAAGGTTTGGCTCAAATTGTGTGTGTGTGTTGTGTGTGTTTTTTGTGTTGTGTGTGTGTGTGTTGTGTTGTGTGTGTGTGTGTGTGTGTGTGTGTGTGTGTGTGTGTGTGTGTGTAAAGCAGTGATTGCCGAAGTTGAAGCCTGCTTTGTGTGCAAAAACAAATTATTCCATGAAAAAGGTATTAAAAATAAAAAGATTGCTGGCTGAATGTATCACTCTTGAAGGGTAGTATCTTGATAAATAAAGTTCAGTTTTTTTGTCTAAAATTGTGGTTTTATTAGTTAGGCCCGACTTATTGAGTGATGTGTTATCTATAGGGAGTATCAGTACAACGGTTACAGCCTTTCAGAACTGATGGAATACATCTAGACGATGAGCAATCACATAGGAATGCATTTTTCGCAGAAAGGCTTTCCTGGTGGTTAATGACGTCACAAAAGACCAGACCCAAACAGAAGGAAAAAATATGCTTATAATCCTTAGTACAGCAAAATACTAAGGAAAAAAAACATTAAAGAGACAACGGTTGTCATCAAAGTAGATGTTCAAATTTACGAACCCGGGTTGTAATGTCAGCTTCAGATCTCCAACCTATTAAAAATCGAACATTAGTAAAAATATCGGGTAAGTCCAGGACTTTCCCAACAGTAGCTGCGATGCGTTCAATAAAGTCCTCAACACTGTCATCGGGAGTTTCGTACACCGGTGACTTGACGTACCCCCATAAGAAGTAATAAAGTGAGGTCTGGCGATCGAGAGGGTCAGTGCACTGGACAACCAATGCTTCTGTTTACTGAGCACCATCTATTACGTACACCAGTCAAAGGCTTTCCAGCATTTTTCCTGTTCTAAGAATAATAAATATGTTTTTTCCTCTTTTTCATGTTCTGTCTTTCTCGCGATTTGTGTGACCACTACCACGCCACTAGCGTTTATGACTATGCATTGCTAATTTAGTTCCCATCGTCTAGGAATAAGGCTCCAAAATTGTTTTTTCTCATAGACCCCTTGAAATGTTTTTCGGTTTTGGGTTGACACTTACTTAACAATGCATTTTTGCAAAATTACATCTTAAATGTTTTTGACAGCTGGTATAGAGCTATGCTTACATTAAAATTTCTAATTGTAGTGAAGTATAGTTTTTTAAAATCTGGGCAAACATGTTAATGAATTAAATAAAAATTTAATTAACACTTAAAATAACTATTACATAAAGGAACTGAGAAACAAACAAATGCTTTTAATGGGAGAGATGAATATATATGGTGTTTCATACATTCTGGTGCTTCTAAAATTGTTGATATCCGTTTCTAAATTTTACTTTAAGATCTTCTTAGTGCCTATTCCGATCAGTTCCTCTTGTAATATGACATTTGTTTTTTTCTTTCAATGTGTCCAAATTAATTAATTGTCTACTGTGTTGTTGCCATATATATATATATATAGAGAGAGAGAGAGAGATTGTGTATGACAAATTGAGGAATTAGGAAAATTCGGAACGTCCAATATTATACTCCTTAGCTTAATTATGACAAGAATCGCCAAAATGATGGTCCTTGTAACTAAAAATTAACTTCATTAGATTAAGCAAAAAAAAATCTGTTAAACAGGTAAATCTAGTTTTCACTTGATTAGGTTTTCTTTTAAAATTAAAGTCATGATCTGATTTTATGAGAGTCACTATCGCGTAGACCACCTTTTACACCTCATGCACCCCAAATTATTTTTTCGCTGACGAGGACCCCATGCCTGTTGCCATAAACTCCTGGGGGTCTATATAGACCACTTTGGGAATCACTGGTTTAGGGGCATTCTATTTGCCCTGAGAATTTGTAATCACCGTACTGATGCACCCAAATATTTAAAACTATATATTAGAGCAAATATTTTTAAACTGCATTAGAAACAGAATGAGTTGTTAGTTCCTTCTTCCTATTGAAAAAAATTTACAGAAAAAGGCAGTATTCTTTTACTGATTTTCGCGAAATGTCTCCTTATTATCCCATTTAGTAGAAACATAAGGTTTATTCGCAACGAACCTGGTAAGGGGCTTTTACTTCTGTAAGACCTTGAAGTACAAAGGAATTATTTTAACTGTTTTCATCTAAAAAAACGTGAAATACCCTGTTTGTGTTAAATAAATCCGTTGACGAACATTATATCAGCATTAAAACCTAACAAAAACAGAATCATTTGTAAATATTCACTTTGATACAATTATTAGTATATGTTTAATTATCAGAGCTTTTTTTATGTAATTCTGTTCTCCATAAAATAAGTGGTAATGTCTTAGCAAAAATCTTAAATTATTTATTCTGAATATAAATTTAAGTTATCCAAATCGCAACATAAATTATTCATATAATTCGCTGATTTAGGTGTCAAGGAGTTGAAATCTTAGACTGAAAATTCACAAATTAATATCTTATCCAACTCTCCTGGGACAAATTACTTATACTGAAAAGCTCATTTTGAGGTTTCTAAACTAATTAGCTCTGCATCCTAATTGATATTAATTATTTTCTCCACTTTTGCTCCTAATGCTTATTAATGAAATACCATTTAGGTCCATTTCTGTCAGATTTTTGGATGAACAAATCCATGAAAAGGAATTAGAGTAATTAAATCACCCAAATGGTAGTTTTATATCATTTTAGTTGTTGATTCTTTTACTGTTTTTTTGTTTCTGTTGTTGCTTTCATTTTGTTTACTTCTATTATGAGACAAATGTGGATAATGTTAATTTTTTTAGTAACTCTATATATTCTAGCCAGTAATTATGGAAATGAAACAAGAAAAAATAATTTCATCAGTTCAGGTGGGTTTTTTTTACATTTGTGAAGATTTTAAAACTCTGAATATTTTCTGAAAAGTGTTTTGTTTACGTGATTAGAGATTAAGATTAAATGTACATTGTCATTTTTGATTTGTATATCAACAAAAATAAACTGCATACAAATAGCCTTTCAAAATTACTTACTATGTTTTTTATATAAGGAAATTAATTTTGATAATGAGTTTTAAATCTAATTTATGTCTATTAATGTGTTTATATCCAATTTATTCACATTAGATCCTATGTATACGAATTCTAACTTAAAAAATGTGCTACTTATTTTTTTCTTATAAATTCTTTCCTGTTGGATGTAGTATGAATAACAGCAATTATCTTTACTTAGAGAGAGTCAAAAATATAATATAAACATATAAAATTCTAAATGCTTGCTGGTTCGGGAGAAATTCTTGTATCAGAACAACACATAAACTAGGTACAATTAGGCAAATTATCAGAAAAAATGCTCTAAAATTTTCCAATAAAATTTAAAGTACAACCAATAAACTGAACATAAGTATTGAAAATTTTTCCATGGTTTAATTTTTCATAAAACTAGATCTATATTAATTGACTGAACTTTTAAAATTAATTTCTATTTAAATTATTTCTTTTAATTCTCATTGATTTTAAATTATTTCATTTTAATTCTAACGTTAAATTATATGATATACAGTTCGACTTACTTGAAATTATATCTGTACTAGAATTGATCCAGCTTCTCTACTCAACTTTATGGGAAAATAACTGACCATTCTGGTCAACCAATCATAGAAACTCCTCTCGACATCAATTTATTCTGACTCTTCCATCCTGTTATTCTCATGGTTACATATGGACTACATTGGTCCAACTGGATTTTGGCTAGGACTCCCTTTGCCCCATTTCACATTTGCAAAATCTTCCTAGGATTTCAGAGCATTTCAGCCAATATAGATAACATTTTGATAACACGACCATTTTTATTAACTTCAAAAAGTTTACTTTTAATTATAAATTATAGGTTTAAATTCGTTTAATTTGATTGTTTTTATTTAGAATGAACAATTTGAAGGAATTTCAGTCACTCTATAGTCCTCAATTGTAATAAATTGGTGTTAAAGAGAAGTAAAAAAAAATGCTCTTCGTCCATGCAATATCAACAACAATTATCTCTACAAAAACAAGACACAGTATACCTGGAAGGCATTATTCCCAATTTATACATAGCTCTGTATAACAAAAGGCCGATGCCTTTTTTTTTATTCCGGTAGTGATATAATCACACCAAAATACATGAATCATACGGTTTCTTTTTTTTTCCCGATAACCTTCGTGTTGCTTTACAATACGACGAAAATTAAAATGAATCAATCCAAAACATTCTTACGTATAATTTTTTTTTTCTAAAATCCAAACAGAAATCCTGTAAAATGTGAAAAAAAGCAACATGTAAAATAGAGATAATCCTAAGATTATTAGGCATAATTTTCTTTTACTTTTTAATTACAAAGTTTTAGCCCTTACCCCACTCCCTTTGTTGAGTATTTCAAAATAATGTAATATATATATATATATATTTGTGTGTGTGTGTGTGTTTAAGTTATTTATGCCTAAGTTTTAACATAAAACTGTTTATTGAATTTAAAAATACTTGAAAGTTGAGGATAGCATATGGGCTATAAAAAATAATTATCTGGGATTAGAAGTGTTCTATTTGTACCATCTGTTCGGAGAAATACTTTGGTTTTTAATTTACGACTTGAAGATGTAATGGAGACTAAAAGTTAAGTGTTATATAGGGAATTTAATTTTAGATCTAATTTAATTATCCTTACATATATACATATCTAAAATAAAATGAATCATGCCGTTTTAGATCTCGACAAAAAAGCATTTATTATATATGTACTCGTTTTATTTTACCAGCACTATGTTCTCAAAATTACGCTGTATTAAACTCCAAAAGCTTTCTAATCTTTAAATTTCAAGATAACATTCAAGGATATAAAAAAAGTAATTGAAATTTTAAACAGTTTAATCATTGAAGTAGTTTGTATCTAATAAATCAAATATAGTTATCACATTGAAATTTAGA
The DNA here is from genome assembly GCA_019973975.1 of Trichonephila clavata. Lineage (NCBI taxonomy): Eukaryota > Metazoa > Arthropoda > Arachnida > Araneae > Nephilidae > Trichonephila > Trichonephila clavata. The sequence goes on from BMAO01030932.1 coordinate 18,460, forward strand.
TTTCCCATAAAGACATGAAAGTGCTCAGGAAAAGTTCCAAACAAATGACATGATAACGGATATTATGAGTAAGGGTTGAGTGAGATATTTTCTCTTCACTATTATTATAAAGAGATTTGTGAAATGTAGATGGATGAGAGGAGAGAGGAGATGTAACTCTTCGAGGTAAATGGAAGTGCCTTAATATTATCCTGGACTTTATTGAAAGTAATGTTGCATAACCGGAATTATCTAATTCATTGACTTTCGAAGTGAGACATATATTTCAGAAATATGGAAAGGATTTCGAGAGTAAGCAATTTTATTATTTGTAAGGAATGAATATATCTACACACCGTAAAAGAGAGAGTTCCCTTTGATAGATTTGCATGAAAATTTGATCAATGCAGTACAGAAATGGATATCATTTAAACTGTAATAAACAAATTAATATCTAGCTTTCAAACAACAAGAATATTTACTCCCCACTGTAAAACTTTTAAAGATTATTGTTGTAGTGTAGGGGTGGGTTAATAGCGTACACCGGGCCACATGCACCCCACAAAGTGCTTCTTTTGAGGCTTATCAAGACAGTCACAAAATCTGATTTGAACTTAGACACACTATCACATTTTGGGACTTAACTATTTTTTCAGAAAAACGTATTTATAAACATTATTAAAGTTTTATTTTGTCAAATGTAGAAGTATTTTTAATAGTAGTAAATTTTCCTAAATATATCCTACAATCAAAACAAAAACAAACTTAGAAAAAATTTAAAAGGAACGGAAATATGACTTTTGAGCAAAATATGGCATTTCCATTGCAGTGATGTTTATAAGATTCTTATCCAAAATTTACATTGAGGAAAAGAAAACTGATAAACATGACTAACTCGTTAGAAAGTAAACTATCTTTTGATTGAATATTAATTTTGTGAAGCCTGCGACGAACATTTTTTGTAAACATGTTTTGAAAGCCTCATATCTTTTTCATATAAATTAATCTTTTAGAACAAAGACGGAGAACTTTGTCCGTCATTGTGAAAACACAGCTTCGTGTTACATAATTATTGCATTATTTACCTACGCATTTTGTTAACCCTCTTTCCATTTATCCTAATTTGTTGAAACTGTCTAATATCGGGAAAAGGCGATTTTCTTTTTTTCTATAGATTTGTTCAAATAATCTCTTGTCATACAAGATATAATACTCTTGTTTATATACGTCCCCAAATTAATGATTAAGAGACTAAATTTCATCAGTATTTAAAACTTATATGAATATTATCTTGTGTCTATTTAATGAAATAAAAAAAGCTAAAAAACTTCAGAAGAAACACCGAAAACAGAATAGTAATTTGTGCAGAGGTAAGAAAAACAATTGCACCGCTCTAGTTAGAAGCTTCTAATTTTATGTATTTTACCTATAAATAAATATACAAAAATAACACTTCTCGCTTGTATATAAACTGCCAGAAATGTACAACAAACACAAATTATTTGTCTAAGCGACTCAATAGATTCTTTTAATTTATTTTCTTTTAGTATTCGTGAATTGTAAATTAATTCATATTTGTATTTTCATTGCACTTGATTATATTTGTTTTAATTAAATCATTTGTGTTGAACTTGATGTTCATTTTTATGCTGTTTCTAAACGTTGAACTAAACACGATTTGAAGGGGGGGGGGGGAAACGTTGTTTACGCTTTAAGTGGCATTTGTGTAAAAAGTACTCCTACCATGTTTTTACTGGACTGCAAATCATTAATATTCTCAAAGGTTAAAAATTATTGCATTTTTTTTATTTTTTGAGTGCTTTAATTTTGAAGTATATTCAATTATATAAAGGAAGACTAATATATATTTGTCTATAGAAATGTTTTGTAAATATAAATTTGTTTTTGTTTTGATATTTTTACGATAAAAATAACAGATTTTTTATGACTTATAATTAGAAATATGTTATTCATTAAAACAAAAAATGTTATGACTCTTTTAACTTTATAATTTTATTCAGTTGATTTTATTTTATTCTGTTATTTCATTCAATTAAAGCCAAATAGGATTTTATTTATATCGACTAATCAAATCGTTTCTTTTTTAAATTTAATTTTAAGAGATGGTAGACTCGGTGAAGCAATCTCTATAAAAAACCACATCCGTTGCTGGTTGAAGGATGGAAGGAGTGTAACGTAGAAGGAATGACGCATGCGCAGAGTGTGGACGAAGAGAGAATAGTAGTAGCCAGGCGTGCCTGAGGTAATTCGAGTACAAATCATGATGGCAGAAAGACGAATAATTACAACATGGTCTCCTATGAAAGTGCGTGTTGTGATTCCGTATGAATTGGCATGGGAGACTAGTGTGGACATTATCCTGGTACTTCACGCGCAGGGTATGCCAAACCAACAAAAAAATTTTCAGTAATCGCTGACCGCGTTTGAAAATTTTCAAAAAAACACATTTCGAGTAAAACGCGTTTTAAAGTATGACATATCTTGCTTAAAGTATTGGCATCTGCTTTTACTAAAACACTTGTATTTTTTTGTTCTAGTAAGCGGAAAATAATAAAATTGGTATTTTTATAAAGCTAATAAGATGACCTATAAAATAAAATCATAAAAAATTTATCAATTTTTGGCAAAATTCACAATTTTAGGGTAGTCGGATAACTTAATTACGCATTGGTCGTAGATAAACCTAACTCTGGATCACAGGAGTGTATGAATTGATCACTTGATGGATATACAACGAGGAAAAAATGAGAGAGAGAGAGTTCATGTTCAGAATCTTCAAAGGCGACGAGACATGGATGCACAACTTAAAACAGGTTCGAACGAATGAACGAAAACCGAAAAAAAAAACGTTATTTTGGTCGGAAGAAAACGAACGAACGAAAAAAAATCGTTTATTTCGTTCGATATATCTTCAGTCATTTTTACTGTTAAATATCAATATTTTAATTTAAGTCAACTTTATAATTATCATTACATGTATACTGCTTTCGATTCTATTTGATATTCACTATATTTTTCTGTTTCAGTTCGCATGAATACTTGTAGAAGACATATTTAATTAGTTGATTAAACTAGAAGTATAGTGATTTTTAAGAAAAATATCGAGTTATATTTATTTTTCACAACTCAGCATGCGATCATCCACGATGTGTATAGACTGTAGATCAGGGAGATAAATAGACAGAGAGCCCTAAGTGACGTAGCATGAAGCATCTATCAAATCTTCTGCGCATCAAATGGGTGTTGGTAATGCGCGATTCAAATGTTTCGTATAGTAGTATTTCATTAGCGATTTTTACGTCAATCATGATGTCATCATCCACCACTCGCCCCAAATGAATCGGGCTGCAGGGCTCGAACCGGAACTGAACGAAAACGAAAAAACGTTATTTGTCGGAACGAAAACGGAATGAACCGATATTAATTTTTTAGTTGAACCGGAACGAAAACGGAACAAAAAAAATTACGTTCGAAGCCTGCTTAAAAAACAAGGCCACTAATGGCATGAAAGCTTTATGTTCAAAAAGCGAAAAAATATTTCAATACAAATGCAATGCTAAGGCGTAGAAGGCTGCGCAACAATTCTTAGCATAGCAGGGCATGAAAGTTTTACCAGAGCGGTTTCTTCAAGCTGATTCCAAATTATAACAAATGCCTTAAGGTATCCAACTACCCTAAAATTATGAATTTAGCAAAAATTGACAATTTTTTTATGATTTTAATTTATAGGCCATCTTATTAGCTTTATAAAAATACCAAATTTATCATTTCCCGTTCACTAGAGCAAAAACTACAAGTTTTTTAGTAAAAGCAGATGCCAATACTTTAACCAAGATGTCATACTTTAAAACGCGTTTTACTCGAAATGTGATTTTTTGAAAATAATCAAACGGGGTCAGCGATTGCTAAAAAGTTTTAAACATAATTTTCAAAAAAATTTTCGGTAAGTTCAGTATAAGAGAATAATTTTAACTTTCAGATTTATCAATCACTGTTTAATTACAAAATTTACAATATCTTATGTGACTGTTTTGAATCACTGTTTTTTTAAACAATTTGATGTATTAACTGAGATAAAGTGCTCTAGTGTTTTTGAAAAAGTAAATATCTTTTATCCTGAAGGTCTTTTCAAAAATGAATAATATAGCAACACATTAGATTGAAAAATTTAAAATTGGGTCATAAATCTTTGGTACAGAATGGATCACTTTTATGCTATTTTTTGCCAATTCTTACTTATTTTTTCCCATTTTGGTAATAATAATTTCTTTTTCTCTTCTTAATTTTAGCACATTTTTCTTAAAATGCACTAAAAAAATTTAAAAATAACAACAACAACAAAAATCCCCATCTCTCTTTTTCTTTTTTTTTTTTTAAAAAAAAATGTTGTCACAACCAGGTGAATACCTTAACCTCGCTTGCAACTCTATCTAAAAATAGTAAAAGGTGTATAATTCTTGATGCAGGGATGTATTTTATTTTAGCAACAAAGTTTCCATGTGAAACAAAATAACGAAACATAAATGCCCTTTATATATTTGCAATACATTATTTCTCAAACATCAGTAAACATATTTTTTAGCTGTGTGGACATATAAAAAAAGTTTTGCGTGATGCTGTAATAAATTTATTTATGCATAAATTGTAGTTCGTAAAAAGTTGATTGTAAATAAAGAGGAGAGCCAAGAATGATTTATCTACCCTCCCCCCCCCCTCCAACTTCCAGCTCCTTCTCGAACAATCCGCTTCTGTCATAGATCGTGATGTTATAGATTTCTTCAGTAATTTCCGGAAGCATCCACATGATCGCAAAGTAGCAAAAAATCGTCGCTAAGTTGTCAAATTTGGTCGCCCAAAAGCACGCCAACTTGGCTGTATCGCCAATATTTCTCCATCCTCATGAAAATGTAAGGGAGGGTGTTACTTGCAAATATTTTGGTTTTTATCATAAAATAAACGCAACAGAAAGTAATTTCAACGTAATAAATATCCGGATGTAAATTGTTGACACTATTTTAATGCATACAATGGGATTAATTCGACAGAAGGTACCTCCCAGTTATTATACCCCCCCCCCCCCGTTATAAATTACTTGTATATTTTGTACATTTAACAGTCATATTGCCTTTTGCTTTGCTTTTTTAAAGAATTTAAAAAGGGTACTTTGTTCCCGCGTATAAAAATTTTCCCAGAATATGTCCTTAATTAAAAAATTTACAAACAATTTTTAACATAAATTTGAAAAACATGCTCGAAAACTATTTTAAAGTTAACTGATCAAAGATTATTGCATGAGATCTTTAATTTATCAAGAATTTTAAAGTACCTTCTGTAAAGATGGTATTCTCTTATAACATCAACAAACAAAAATCTTTTGTATATGTTTTCACAAGCGCATTGAAAGAATAAAGAATCTCCTCGTATCGTGTTTAACATTTTAGAAATAATATCTTTTTTTTTTCTTTTTAGAGAGCATAGAAACATTTTACAATCACTCTTTAAAACAATTTCTCTAGTAACGAGGAAGACAAATATTAGATTCTTGATGAAATTTTACACGTACACGTGTGTAAATAAGAAATACTCGGTCTTTCGTATGTTTTTGTCTTCTGTCTTGAGATTTGTTTGCTTTGGAAAATCGAATTCATTTCCTAAGGTGCTGGATAGAAATCTAATTTCTAAATTCACGCTTCCATGCATACAGAAGTTTCTAGTACACTGATCTAATCTTCTTCGAAAGGGGAAAAAATTACTTTATTTATCTATAACATTAATGTATAACTATTTTAACTCAATGAAATATGCCTGTCGAATTTAAGAGGGAACTAATTAAAAAAATGTCCATGACTTCAGAAGATTAATTTAAATTTTGGATAGTATATAAAGGGAAAAATACGTGAAAAATTAAACTTAACTTCATATTTGGAAGAGGTATTCAAAGGAAAATAAATTATTGAATAAAAATATAACAACAGTGAGAACGTAGGACAGGAAATTAAAAATTAATAAGAATTTTTGAAAAATTTTATAATTTTGAATAAATTGGAATTATAAGATTCAATAAAAGACCCCCACTTTTCACATATCAAAATCTGGCCTCGGTAGCCATGTGGTCATAGTCATGAGCTAGTGACTAATTTTGTAACTGTGAACATTTGATTCGAGTCCTGATGCCACTCAAGAACCTCTTTCGCGATGGAGGATGTAAGCGCATGCGTACCGCCAGGGCCGGAGGTTTCTATCTCGAGTGTCACTCACAGGCCGGAGTGTTTTGTATAGTTAAGCCTAAATCCATAAAAATATCGAAGTATGAACGCGTTGTTCAATATTGTTCTGTATATTATACGAACGACAAATGCTTTATATATTTCGAACAAAAATACTTTATTTACTTCAGCCACTTTCAGTTTAAGTGCAAGTGCTTAAACATTTTATTGTAAGCATTTGTAAAAGTCGACCTTGTAAAAAAAGTAAGGAAATAAATTCAAATTTTGTCTACCAGATCTAATTATCCATAAAAAAAAACTAGACTGCAAACCTAAATCACAAATGCTCTAATGAAAATAAATCTCTCATCTTCACTATAAACAAGAGCCACGTGTTCATTTGAAGAGCAGTCATAAAGCACTCAATTCGGAAACATTCCCTTCTTCTTACGTTTATAAAACAAAAACCACGTGTATGTGAGTAATAATTCTCTCCTTTCGAGTAAAAGCTTAGATCTCCATGTATTTCAAATCGTATGGACATGAAATGCAATCTATTGCCAAAAAAACAGCTTAAAAAATGTTCTAGGTGTTTGGCACGTGAGGGAGAAACACGCTGGCTCGCCTGTGGGACGCTAGGCTGCTGACGGTGTTTTATGCCGGCGCGCATATGGGACACTCATCCCGAAGGGGTTAAGAACCGTCCCGTACAGGACAAAAAGACCGTTAAATCTTTTGAGAATCGAAGTCCTCACGCTGTCACAGAGGATAGTTCCTCATATGTTTTTTCCGTCCACGTTAGTGATTCCAAATGATGAATTATTAGGCTCTGTGGCTTATAATTTCTAGAAATTATTGGGTTTATTAGGCAGGTGCATGAATTATTATACTTAATAGGCAGAGAAATTATTAGGAGTTAATAAACAATCAATCAATCAAAAAATAATTGTGATGTATAAGGTTTGTTCAAAAAGTGGCCGACCTTTTTCCAGAAAAAAATATCTTAGTTACTTTGTAGGATTTGGGATCCTAATTAAATTCAAAGTATGCTCCTTGTGCTTTCACATAGCTCGGCATTCCTTCCAATGCCAAAAACACTTCTAAAAGGCTTCTTTTGCAATGGGGATCAACTCTGCCGTTGCGTTCTATATTATCTCATCTCAACTCTGAAAACGGATCATTTCAATTGCATTTTCATTTTCGGGAACAGTAAGAAGTTGTACCCACCTTGTCTAATCTCGGACCCGGCTAAAGGAATGGGAGAAAGGGAAAGACGACTTGGCATGATACTTTTTAATTATTTATTCAGCACACTGATTAACACAGATAGAATTCAAATAACCAATTAGGTTGAGATGTTTCCTAGAAAAGAACAGGGGTTATGCAACGAGAGTCGCGAGTTTATAGAATACTTCTAATCAATTGATCCAACTTTTTTTTTATGAATCAATATTCTACTGTAATAAATGATTTACACTAAAACTATGTGACTAATTGTCACTTAAATCTCTTTAACAATTTAAAGCCCAAAACTTGCTTTTAATAGGACTAATACCTAATCTGTAGATATTCTTCATATCTTCTACTTCTTAATATTTCAATTTCCTGGCAACTTCAATTAAACATCAATTCTCCTCTATTTTTTTATCTATATATCTATCTATATATCTATGTATATCTATCTATGTATCTACCTATATATCTATATCTATCTATATATCTACCTATATATCTATATCTATCTATCTATGTATCTACCTATATATCTATATCTATCTATATATCTATCTATATATCTATATATATCTCTATATCTATATCTATCTATCTATCTATATATCTGCCTATATATCTATATATATCTCTATATATATATCTATCTATCTATCTCTATATCTATATCTATCTATCTATATACGTATCTACCTATATATCTATATATATATCTCTATATCTACCTATATATCTATATATATCTCTATATCTACCTATATATCTATCTATATATCTACCTATATATATATCTATATATCTATCTATATATCTACCTATATATCTATCTCTATATCTACCTCTATATCTACCTATATATCTACCTATCTATCTATCTACATATCTACCTATATATCTATATATCTACCTAAATATCTATCTATATATTTACCTATATACTATCTATATATCTATCTAGCTATATATCTACATATATCTATATCTATATCTATCTACCTATATATCTCTGTATCTATATTTATATCTATCTATATATCTATATATATCTATCTCTATATCTATATCTAATCTATATACATATATATATATATATCTATATCTGTCCATCTCTCCAGCAAACAAACATATACTATATGTAATAGACCTAATTTGTATATCATGGTTTCTTCTTCAGAAAGGGTTGTTGATATTCAAAGCCGAAAAATTTCCCAAGAGGGTTAATGGAAGGGTGCGTATAGATCCGTCACAAAGTCCCAAGGAGCCAGATTCAGCGTTGATAATGTCTAGTAGGTTCTGTACAACTGCAAGACGGAGTTTTTCCGTTCCACCGACAGAAGCTTGGGAACAAATTTTGTAGCCACTCTATGCATGATCACACAAAACTGTATGTGTAGAATCCGTACTCATCTCAAATTATTCAACATTCTCTCTTAAAGTTAAATGACGATCTTACATTATCATATTTTCCACCTTTTCAACGACAGCTGTATTTCGATTGGTTTGCGGCCTCCTGGAATTCTGGTCACTCTCTACCAACCTGCGAACTACTTTTGAATCGGTTAAACCACTCCTTAATTTGTGTGACCCCCAAAACATCGTCTAGAAACTATTGCGGCATCTTACGAATTGTTGTTGATTTTGACAAATTTTGAGACAATACCTCTCATCAAGTCATTCAGCCATCTTTAGAAAATAAATATCCGACGAATGTTTGCTGGAAATGACTGGCACACTGGAACTAAGGGGGGAAATTCAAGCATGCACATTAAGCTGTCACCTCCATCTACGCACAGAGGTGCAGATTTGGAATCTCTACTGTGTGCGGGGAAATTCAAGGTTGGATAGTTTTGTAACAGATCTTGTTTGTTTTACTTGCGTCTTAACTAACTGGATTTAAAAAAAAATGCAAAATATTATGTCTTTAATATATTTCTTAATATTTTTTTAAAGTTCCTAAATTGGATAAATACAAATAATAAATAATGCAAATATAATTTTACGTTAAAGCGACTGTTCAATGTTTGAAATACATATATTTAAAATTATTAAAAATAAACTATGCAATACTGAGCCATATTTTGATACAATAAAAAAGGAGTTTAAATGCAAAATTTGTGACGAAATTTAAAACTTAATATTTTTTTTTAAATTCTAGTTTTCCTTTAAATTTAACTCCTTATCTCCCACCGGCGGATATGTTTGTCTCACTCAACCAGTGAGTATGTCTACGTATATCCGAAATACAATCATTTTCCTTGTGCTCTTATCAGTAAAACTATTCCGAAGGTTCTGAAATGCAATAAAATCACCTCTATAGTGTGTTTGCGAAGGATTTACTTACTTAAGAGAAAAATTTGCTTTTTTGTGCCTCTTATCCCCCCCCCCCAATACACTGCATATGCGTGTTTATGTGAAAATCGGTGGCACTGGGAGCGAATCGCGTCACTTTTAATCGGCAGCTAAGGGATGAATTGTATGCTCACCTATTGACTTCACATAGGCTTTGAGTCTCCTGGACCGTTTATCTATTGCGACAATTGCTGAATCCATGGGAATTTTCTTCGTTGCTTTCCTTAAAAAATGCTCAAGACTACTAAAATTGAGATCCCATTTTTTTCTTTGGCAGACCTTCGCCCCGATACTGATCAAGGTTTATAGTCAAGTGGATTTTAATTTCGAGGGCCCCAGTAGGTTAATCTTAATCTATGCATCAATCTATGAAGTTCGGCACAGTCTCTTTCGAACACCACAGAGTTCAATCATTTCTTTTTAACAGGTTTTCTTAGGGGCTTCGCTATTGGTCATAAGATACACTCTGTTAGTACCTTGCACATCAGCTATTGTCGCTTCTCGCGACCTCTACATTTTATCACTTCTCGACTTCACTTATACCGAGCGGACTTAATATACCATACGTCCAGGCGTACGAAAGTGTCTTTTGACAAATGAAATGTCTCTATGTCTTAATACACTTTAATCCTGAAATATATTCATAACGGATTACCTATGTTGATAAGAATAAGCCTTTTTTGTTTTGGATTCAGGGTCATTTATCTTTCATTTTAGCTCTAACGGCGTTAATTTTATTGCTGACCTTCCGCAGTATTAAGGCTTAACCGCCCCTTTTTTATAACCTTTACCATGATTTCTTCATAAAAATTGCATCTCTGGGACGTTTTTATTCTGTGTCTAAGTGTGTGAGTATAACGGTTTAAAAACGGGAATTTTTGCTCATAATTGCGCTTGCACTCACCCCCCCCCCTCCTTCTTATGAGTTGACTTCTACAAAATCTATTTTTAGAGTATCATTCGATAGAAGAAACATGTTTGCCAAATTTTCAGTTAGTAGGCGTAATAGCTCAGTAACTGGATTTATTTTTATCTATAACGCCCTCGCCCCCGTAACCCCATTTGGTACTTGATTTGCTGCAAAATCCTCTGTTTGCGGATATCTATTCAACAAAGTAAGCATACTTGCAAAATTTCAAGTCTCCAAGTCTAATAGCTCAAAAATGTGATTTTCTTACTATACGACGTCTACGTTAGCCTCCTTAGGAATCAATTTTCACAAAACCTGATTTTAACGCGCACTCACAAATCTCTACACAACAAAAAAATTATGCTAACTAAATTTGAAATGTGTACTTCTAATAGTTTAGAAAGGGGGTAAACTCTATAATCCCCTCGAAAATTGATTTTCAAATCATATCTCTTAATTTAACTATTCTCAAAAGAGGAAATGTTTTTGCCAACTTCAAAGTCTGTTAGTTTAAAAGTTCAAAAACAAAAAAAATTGGTCGATAAATTTCCTTCATCTCTATAAAATCCATGTCTTACATAAGCATGGATCTCCACAAAACCCGTTCTTATAGAATCACTACTCAATAACAGAAACATTTGCCAAAATTCCTGCCTGTTGATGTTATAGCTTAAAAAACCAGAATTTTTTTCTCTAACGCTTTCATAATGCCATTCTTAGCAAAACGAGTTCATAGTGGACCTCTACTAAACAAAAGAAACAAGCTTGCCCAATTTCAAGTATGTAGATCTCATAGTTCCGGAAATCTCGAGATGAGTCATTTTTCTCTTATTTATACATACATAACTGTTAGTTATTTTTAAAATTTTATTTTTTAAATTCTATTATTTTTTTCATTCTTTTCTCTCCTATTTTCGTATCAAAATGAAGTTTTTTCTCTTTTGCGTGAACTTCAATTTTACTAATGCAATATTTTATTATTTTTCACCTATTTTTTTTTTACTCTATATAATATATTCATATCAAAATTAATTTTTTCTTTTATACGAATTTTAATTTTGCATTCAAAATATTTTATTACTATGTTATTTCCATAATTCGAGAAAAATAAGTTGTAACTGAAATGAAAATAAGATTCCATTGTTGAAATTTTCTATTATATTCAAAGGAGTATTTATGAAACACGATGCAAATTAATGATAAAGGCCTTATACGACATTTTCTGGTTTTAAAGCATTGTATTTAATTAATTGTTGTGCAAATATTTCTGTTTTTAGAAAAATACTTTGTTCTGCATAACTGTCTCGACAAACAATATGAGCAAGTCTATTTTATCAACATACAATCGAATTAATCGCCTACATAGAAATTTTCTTAAATGTTTTATTTTATGAATAATATAATACAAAGGAGATTATTATACGGAATAAGGAATGATTAATATATGGCTCTGAATATCAAATAACATGAGCAATTTTATTTATTATTATTTTACAATTTTGTGAAACGCGTATTAGAATTTTTTGTTAATGTTGAATATCGAACGTTTTAGCTGTCACAAGTCTTTATTTAAAGTTGTTTATAAAAAAATTTAAGTTATGTTTTAATAAAATGCAATAATTATTATATTATTTAACGTGATCTGGAGTTTTTTTCTCTTCCTATTTTCCTAATGTATTTTATTAAGAACCTGATCTCAGTTATATTTCGGACATGATAGTACAAGTTGCTCGTTTAAAATTTGTTAATTCCTAATTTCCCTTATTTATTACTTTCTTTGTTTCTGAAAAGTTTATTTTACGGAAATTTTTTATATAGCATTATTAAATGAATGACAATTTATCCATTTTCAACGAATTTTTAGAACTTTTACAATAAATTTTACGATAAGTAATTACAAAAATGATTTAAATATATAGAAGAGATGGGATTAAAATTGCTTGTTTTAAAGAAATTGTAAATTAAGTTTTAGCCTAATTCAGATAATAAAAGCACAGAACAACAATAAACAAAGCAGATCGTAGTGTCAATCAATTCACTTCAATTTGTATTAAGCCTAATGTACGTGCTAACACATTTACATGAATTTGAATAATCTTTTCTATCACATCATTGCTATATTTCTTTCACTAAAAAATAATAATATTTAAGAAATAAAAGATATTGCTAGATGAGATTAATCAATGTACCAGAGCCATTTCATGTTCATAAATATTTTGGATTTTTACATGTGCGGCAATTATAATCATTTGTAATACATTCATTTATCTACTATTTTTGACCAAAGTTCTATTTATATTAATGCAACTATTGTAAAATTAATTATCTGTATGTATCTATTTTTAAAATGTATTTTCCATTTGTGATTCTCTATAAAAGTCGTCTGCCTTTTGTACATATTCGATTGCTAATGTATTTATAAAATATCGTCTGCATTTCAAATTTTAGAATTATGTATCTGGCAATGAACTGCTGATCATTTCGTACAATGTTAGAATTAATTAGTTGCATATCGAAAATAGGAGATCGAGGTTCACTTTTCGTTTCGTCCTACGATTGTATTTAATTATGTTAATATTATTAGAGAGATCTTTTCGATTTTTTTTTGAAAATTATTTTATTGTTTTCATTTGAGTTATGTAAAACTCGTCTGCTTTCGTACATCTTATTCGATCAATAATGTATCTAGAAATTATTGTCTACATATCAAATAATTTTATACATTATTTAATTTTATATTGTATTATTTATTAAGAAATTTTGGAAATATATATCTGGCAATGAGCTGCTATTTTATTTCGTAAAATGTTAGAATTAATTAATTGCATGTTGAGAATAGAAGATCAATGTTCACTTTGCGTTTCGTCCTACGATTTTATTTGATTATGTTACTAATATTAAGATATCTCTTCGGTTTTTTGAAAATTATTTCTTGGATTCCATTTGAGTTCTGTAAAAATCGTCTGCTTTCGTACACCTTATTCGATCGTTAATGTACCTAGAAATTGTTGTCAGCAGATCAAATACATTATTTAATTTCATACTGTATCATTTATTAAGACATTTTGGAAATATGTATCTGGCAATGAACTGCTATTCTATTTCGTACAAGGTTAGCATTAGTTAGTTGCGTATAGAAAATAGAAAATCCAGGTTAATTTTATGTTTCGTTCTACAATCGCATTTGCTTATATTACTAGAATTAGAGAAATCTCTCTCTCTCTCTTTAGACTTTTGCATTTTATTCTGCTAATTTCTAAATTTTGCTTCAAATTCGTTCTTTAGAGTCTGAGAGAGAGTTAGATTAAATTTATTACAAGCTGCCATCGTTCATGGTTTATTGGAACACTATGAAAGTATTATGTTTATACACTGCTGGCCACCGTAAATGCAACACCAAGAAAGACAAGAGAAGCACAACAAAATTTATTTTGTAGATAACATGTTGCCCAAGTATCAAATGATTGAATTTATAGACTTCTGTGAAGTGTGCTTCCTGCCAGAATCAGTAGCCAGAGTAGCCACCATTGTTGGAGATCACCGCTGCCACATGTCTCGGCATTGATTCAAAGAGACTTAGGATGTGTTCTTGGGGTACAGCAGCCCAAGCAGCTTTCCACACGTTGCCAAAGTTGATCTGGTGTGGCAGCTGTAACTGGTCACTCGTTGAGCAACCATGGACCACATGTTTTCTATCGGCCGAAAGAAAATATGGCTGTGCGCCAAGCCCTGAATGTAAGGAAAGACAACTGGCTCCAACACCTCGGAGATTTAGCGCTGGCTGTTTAAAGTAGCAGCAATGTGTACTAGAGGAGTGCGAGAGTGATATCCAATACCGCCCATACCATAATATCCGGTGCAGGACCAGTGTGGTGGTGCATAACGCAGCTGTTCAGCATCATCTCTCTACGGTGTCTCCAGACACGAATCCGACCATTGTGGCGTTGCTGGCAGAAGCGGGACTCGTCAGTAAAGACAACTTCTTCTCTAAAACATCAGTAACTTAAAAATTATACTTAATCATGCATAACATGAAACCACAGGAAGTAGCAGATAATAACTAGTATATTATAAAATAGTGAAGCCCTGAGGAATCGATAGAGTTAGCAAATAAATATTTAAATTTTTATGAACATAATGCCATATTTTAAGAAACTACTTAATCTAAACATAAAATGTAATCACAATGACATCTACTAGGGTTAATTACAGAAAAACTCTTAAATTAAATAAGTACACTGCTGCCACCGTAATGAACATACTGAAGGAGCACTGCAAATAACATGAAATTTACAACATGCGCATTAGCGGAGGAGATATGCAAAATGATTAGGAATTTCATGCGCAGACACATCCCACGCCCTGCCTACTTCTCAAAGCGCTATTTAAGGCTGAGATTTCGACGATTTCATTAGTAATTGTGTTTTCTTGTGGTTTTCAAAAATGACCAGCGTATGTCTCGTAGAAAACAGCGATCAGCTTTTGATCAAGTATCCGAGTTCGACACAGGAAGGATAGGCCTACCTGCGAGATTGGATTGTCTTTCAGGAAATCGGTAGTCGTTGGACGAAACCAAACAACTGTAATGACCTGTAACAACTGTAATGTGACAGTTGATGCGAGGAATACGATCAGGACGACGTGGTTGGTCATCCACCTCAGTGCACCACTTCACGTGAGGACAGGTAAATGTGCGCTTGGCAGTGACGGATCACCGGTCATCAGAACATAGTACATGCACATTGAGTCTGTAACGCATCATTCAGTGTCTGCGTACATCTGCAACTCGACGCCGTTTACAGTAGAGTGGTCTGTCCGCAAGACGTCCATTGTTGATCTACCCTTGACGCAGAACCACAGACGTCTCCCACCGCCAATGGTGCGATGAAAGAAGGATGTGGGTGAGAATGAAAT
>BMAO01030933.1:0-17403 GCA_019973975.1 Trichonephila clavata
CCTGGGGGTCGATATAGACCTCTTTGGGAATCACTGGTCTAAGCCCTGATGGAATTGCTAATTTGTTTCAAGAGCTTTCTGAGAATGAGTTGGATGGTGGTGAGATGTCTTGTTTTAATTTAGATTCCGATGAAGACATACGATTGAATGAAAGTGACTACGAAGAATCTGATGAAATAGATAATATTCCGGTAAATCCTATTATATATGTTGCTGGGGGGTAAATACAGGAGGGATAAATCCTGGCAGATTTGCGATTCGAAATGTTTTGCGACAAAGCAGTGGTCCAACAAGCTTCACGAAACATAATGTCAAAGTCAGTTTTTTATGATATAAAGGTTCATAATATATGACAATTACATAAAATAATATTATAAAGTCTTAAAACTAAACCTTACTGAACCGTAGTCCTGTAATTATTTAATATTACAATTATTTTCTGTATTTTATATGGCAGTGTGTCGAAACGACACCGGTGGACGTTTAAGGGTAATCGAAATCCCAGGCTTTCTAGCGTTAATCAATTTATAAAATATTAAAGGCGAAACCTGACTTTTTTTTGCACGGGATTCCTAATATTATCCGTTACGCCACTGCACGAAGCAGGACAAATAGAAAGCCAAGCTGAAACAGCAATTATATGATGCTCAAAATAAAAAAGGTGGCAAATCGCACTCTGGTGTTTTTTTTTAAATCACTA
The DNA here is from genome assembly GCA_019973975.1 of Trichonephila clavata. NCBI lineage: Eukaryota > Metazoa > Arthropoda > Arachnida > Araneae > Nephilidae > Trichonephila > Trichonephila clavata. The sequence goes on from BMAO01030933.1 coordinate 701, forward strand.
TTTCAAATAATTCTGTTTTTAATAATAATAATTTTTTTTCAAATTATTGAGTGTGATGAGATAAAAAAAATAAAACAATATATATAGTGATAAGTTAAAAAAAAAGAGTTTAATACTTTTTAAACTTCGGCATGGATATTATTTGAGTTCTTTAAAAAATATTATGAGAAAATTTATCCAGAAAGCAAAGTTCTTTATCTGTGTAATACATCACTACATACACATTTACGAGATTAAACATTCCTTGTTAATTTTTTCCTCCTTTGATCCCGAACGAGAGAGAAGTTTACATTATCCAAGATGTCTTTTTCCTGAGGGAACATTTGATAATTTAGTTCCTTTCATTGTTTTGAGACAATACACAGATTCCATCCATTGTTTGGCTTACTTCCGCTGTCCTGCAATGAAAGGAGATATTGAAATACGAGACTTTTCTATCAACATGAAGAGGAAAGATAATTTCTTTAAGTTTACTTTTCTGTAATATAACCGGGGGGGGGGGGACCCATCCCTGGTTTTTAAACTTTTTTAAAAGAAAACTGTAAAAGAAATTTTTAGATTCTTCACTCATGTTATTTTTTGCGTAAAATTTCCTTTAATAATTTCACTGCGTGTGTGTTTTTTTTTGTTAACTCTCTACACACAGACATGTACACTAGTCCACGCACAAGCATACGTTACAGTAATTCAATATTTTGAAATTCCATGAGATAAACATTATGTACTTTTAACAAATCAGCATATTAAAAACATTAAATGTGATACTTTTTATCCGCTTATTTGATACCTCGAATCTTTATAAACATGCATGCAAAATTTCAAAGCTTTACCTGCATTTTTTATCAAGTCATGGAGCAATATTTGATGCTGGACAGCAACTACCACGTCCACATTTCAGATCATCTGCTAGAAAAGAGCCTGATAAAAATGAGTTAATTATTTTTCTACCGCTCCTAAATGAGACTGACATATGTAGAATTACATATGCAGTAACAAATCATTTCAAGAAAGAACTGTACAATTCATGTAAAAATTCTAGTTTGTGTATTGTTTATTGGGGTGGGGGGGGAGAACAAATGGATTTGGTCAAGATTTAAAAGTTGTCCGTGCTTTTTATGATATTATTATGAAAGAAATTAAAACTTCAAAACGGATTCTCCCAAAGCACAACTACTAAATCTCATTGTGACAACTCAGATAATTATAAAAATCTAATTCGCAAGAATAGCAAAACTCTCCCATTTTTATATATTTGTTTTTGGTGATATATATATATGTCCCATGTGTGTGAAATTCAATACTATTATTATTAAAACATTTTAAGATATTTTTTAAACAAATGCACAGATACAGTTCTTAGATTTTGATATATTTTACCTATAAATTGTTATTTGATTTTGCTTTGTACAATATTCAACACGCGAAGGCTTTTAAAATCATGTAAATAAAAAATAAAGGCATAAATATCTTTTGTACATGTTGTACATTATTTGAGTTGTCAAACTGAGCATGTAATTAGCTCTGAAGTGTGTGTATTTATTTTTTTTATAATTATTAAGATGAAGTTTTCTGAAATATTTTGATCTTTCATTCGTTTTCTTCTATATAATCATTATGGAAGTATACTGTTTAATTGTTCTACATTTGTGAAATCTCTCATGGTAAGCAGTTTTAAATAAACTAATTAAGATTTCATAAAAGTTTCAGACTATTCGATGAATATTATATCATGCTATTCAAGGAATGAAAACTTCAAACTCATTTTTCTCGATGTTGAATTTTTGTACATATACTATTATTCAAAACCCTGAGGCTATTTCGATAGTTGAAGCATGGATTTGAAAATTTTTAATTAGCTCTAACATGTTTAGTACTTTTTCTAAAAAATTTCAAAATCAAAATTAATGTTTTTTTAAGAATTTTCGTAAGTTTAACAATAAAAAAATTAATAAAAAATTAAATTTAAAAAGGCAGCAAAAAGCAGCAGCAGGAAAAAAACCATGCGCAATTTTATGTAGTATATTATAAGGCACTCGGAAAAATTTCTTGAAAGAAAAGAAATATTTTTAAAAAAAACCTTAGAAATTTAAAAAAATGTTAAAAAAAAGTTCAAAAAATTAAAATTTTACAAACATTTTGCAACAATTAAAATTTTTTTGTATGGAATTCTTATTAAATATTAACCTTTATAAAATACAATTAAAACCAAATATCAAATATTAAAAATAAAAAAAATTGGGAAGATGGTACCTATTGCCTTAAGTATATATATTTTGTGCATAATAAAAAAAATCACATATATTTTTTTTCTGGCCTGTCCTACCCAAGTTCGGTAGAGAGAGGAAGAGGGTTGTCAGCTTATCAAGGAAAAGATTTGTCTGATAATTCTGAACTGCATTCATAGGTATATCAAAAAATCAGGGCCATTTTTAACCTCTCCGGTGCCCTAGGCACATCAAATTGTTACGCCCCCACCCATTATTTCTAGAGCTATCTCTCCCCCCTCCTTTAGAGCTTACTTTGCCAGTTTTAGCTCGGGAGGAATTTTCCCATAACTCTCTTACTCTTTTTCCTTTCTTTGTTTTTGCTGGTTGGAGAGTGTTTCCATTCTACACCATCTGTGGATCCGCCGTGTCCTGAACTGGGAACCGAAAGGAAAGGATAGTGGCATGGTTTGACTACTCTTGTTCATTTCTCACCTAACGACATCACGGATCACTCACCCTATTGCAAAGTAGTACAGTAAATTAATGAAATCGTTTGCAATTAAAGTACAGAGTATACATTATTGTATGAACTGTTTTTTTTTCAACTTGGAAATTATTATCTTCTTCATCTCCTATAGCTTTAATATCTTTTACTTTTAGACATATTTATTCTTTGTTGAGTCATTGTCATTGTACTTGTACTTCAAGTTTTGACCATGGCAAAATCATTAAGGACGTCATTTTAATCAATTTCTATAGTAATATCAAAGCAACATCAAACGGTTAAGCTTTTCTTTTTCAATTCCTACTATTAGCTCAAGCTCTCTCTATTTATCCCCGCAGGGGGCTCACCTTCTTTAGGTGAGTACGGGTGTCACAATCCCGAGGTGCCCTAGTGATCTTTTCCTTTTCCCACGAGGTTTACTGTCTTTGGTAAACACGGGCTTCACGAACCCGGGGTACCCTAGTGATCCTTCTCTATTTTCGACCCTCTTTCTTGTCATTCAATTAATCCTTTCTTTCACTTCCCGTCTAGACCACAGATATTAAAACAAATGTTTGGCGCAGTATAACCGAAATCGGCTTTTGCGCCAATAAACCCCAAAATCTCTCACTCACTCACTCACTCACTCTCTATTTATCTTGTTCAAATTTTCAATCGTTAATAAGATGCATTTTAAAGCACTCAATTGAGCTGAAACTTTATATGCTCGATTACTTGGGATGGCAATACAGTAATTTAATTATAATATAATAAAAATTAATTTGATTAAAACTAATTATTCGAAGAATTACAAATACAGCCACGTTGGCATCATTTTGGGTGACTTAGCGACCCTTTTGGCGACTTGTTTCCAACTTTAAAAGGTTTTTTTCCCTCACATTTTAAAGCGCTCATTTGGGTTGAAATTTCCTATACACTGTTGTTATGGGTAACAGTATGATAAATTAATTATATTTATCTAAAATTATTGACTGAAATGAATTATTTAAAGAATTACAGATACAGCCACGTTGGTTTCATTTTTAGTGACTTGGGTCAAAACTTTAAAAGATTTTTTTGCCCTCACGTTTCAAAGCATCCAGTTGAAATGAAATTTTATATACACGATTATTTTGGAAGATAATACGATGCTTTAATGATAATTAATGAAAATTAATTGCCACTTAATCTTGTGATTCTCTCATATGTATATACATATTTATATTAATTGTAAGTATTTAATAAAAAGTAACTATTTTTTTTTTTTTGGCTGATCTAAATAGGAATTGACTCAAAAATTTTTTCTTTTATTTTACTTATTTCATAGTAGTTCGCATTTCAGTCTTTACACTCTTACGGGTAGAAATTCTTCTCTCATGACTGTAGTTTTAATTTTTTCTCTTTTTTGACCCTTCAATTTTTTGTCCCCCCAAATCTTTTGCGCCCTAGGCATGTGCCTATCGTGGCTAAGCGGCCCTGCAGAAAGCTCTGTTATCAACGCTTTTGTAGTGCTTGAGAGTGCGGCAAAGGAGATGGGACTTGTTATTAATGCGGACAAAACAAAGCTCTTGATTTCAAATAACAAATCTCTGGATTTGTCTCCTTTGAAGACAAGTAATTAAACTTTTGAAGCTGTGAAACAGTTTACTTACTTAGGAAATCGGATCTCATGTAGCAACGATCTGAAAATTGAAATAAACAATAGAATTGGTTTGGCCAATGGAAATTTTCATGGCCTCAGAAACCAATATTCATGTCTAAGTTTATTTCTGTGTTGTTTTTGCTTATGCCACCTGATCGACAGTAACATCAGATCAAGGTCACGAAATTCATCGCGGCTAAGGGCTAGAATTTTATGCCTGTCGTTAGCCTAATCTTTCGAGTCCCCATGAAGGTGACAGTGCGATTTTGCTCGGTACAACACGATAGATGGCGACACCATTCGGATACACTGATTTAACGAGCACGTTCTCCGAATATACTCAGCGGATATTTGGTGGCATTGGGCATCGAACCCAGGCCTTCCGGTCTGGAGTCCAATGCTCTAACCACTAGACTACTCACGGCCCTTAGTTTATTTCTATTAACACCAAGTTGAGCGTTATGGAACTTTAATCAGGCCTATTACTCTGTATGGAAGTGAATGTTGGACCCCCAGTAAAGCAGAGGAAGAAAAGTTGCTCATTTTTGAAAAAAAAATTCTTAAAGAAAATCTTTGAATCCATTAAAGAGAACAATGAATGGAGAATTCTTTACAATCATGAAATTTACAGAAAATATAGCAAATATTGCGGGACTGTCATTGTGAGAGGTATAAAAGAATTACGTATTAGGTGTCTGGGCTATCTGTACATATTTGGCGATGCTTTTCCTACCAAAAAAACTTTTTCGATAATTCAAGGAACTGGACGTAGAGGATGACCACCTGCACAATTGTTAGATGATGTTGAAAAAGACCAAAAACTAATGGGAATCAACGGATGGAAGGCCATCGTGTCAACTGGATTGGAGGATAGGGTCAACTGGAGGATGGTCAGCGAGTCAGCCTTGGCCTGCAAAAGGATGTGGAGCTTATGAAGAAGAAGAATCATAGACATTTTACTCATAAAACTATGCAAATGATTTATTGTCTGATGTTAGTTGACGTGTTTGCTCTACTTAATCCCAAAATACTAAAAGAAGCTCGTATGTATTAAAACTTTAAAATTCTACAGAATTTGATACAGACCTACTTAAGGTATCAGCCAAGTTTTCTTAGAAACCTAGTAATCAGACTTTTAGTGCATTTTTGAAGCGTATGACTCAAATCAATGAATAACATCCATCGAGATATTATATGATAGTATAAATCAATTTAGTCAAAATTTGATGAAAACCATTGGAAAATTTAAAATTTTTTCATGGATTTCTATGCCCCACATTTAAGTTATTTTTCTATGCAATATGTGGAAAACAATGATGAAGGCAATGAATTAAAATTTAAGATACATTTTCTATTACAAAAAAGTTCCGGCTCATCGCACATTTTCTTATGGTAAATCTTACAAAATGCATAGGTACCAAAAAAAATAAACTGCGAAAAATTAATTTTTTTGCTAAATCATTAGTTAATTACCTTAAAAAAACACACACATACATTGATATTTTTATATCACGAAGAATTTCAAGAAAATACATTTATAAGTCTTTTGGGAAAAAAATAAAATTTATACAACTTAGACAAAATATACATTCTTCAAAAAAAGAATTTTTGAGTTTTGATTCTTACTTAACTAAAATAATACTGAATACCCGATATTTAAAATTTCCTACTTTTGCAGTATATATAACCCCCTTGGTTCTTTGTCTCATTCATTTTTCTCTTTTTCTGGCTGCTTGCTTTTCATTCCCCTATTCAGTTTTGTAAATGACAAAGCCTTGTCATTATCAATGTTACGATGCCAATTAAAATGGAATAATACCCAATTCATCATAAATTTCATTATACCACATCAAATAATACTGCAATTACGGAAGCTTATAAATGCAAAGTCTACAGTTGCCAAACTTTCAGATGACGTTCATTACCAGTCGTTCAAAAACTACAGCAAATTATCCTAATTTGTTAATAGAGCATAGTATAAATTAATTTTTGATTCGTTCTACATTTTTATTGGATAAAATAACGAAATATAATTTACTTCCGGTCCTTGGTGTGACACTTTCAGTTTCGTTTTCAACTGTTCAGTTTCACAAAAATATTTGTATCATCACTTCTATTAAACATAGAAATTTAGAAACATACAGATTTAGAAACATTGGCAAATGGATTTGATAATAAAAAAATAAATACAGTGGTAAAAAAAGTATTTGCACACCTACATTTTGTTTGCAATTCATAAAAAGAAGCATTAAGAAATAAAAAAATTGGTATTGCCAAATCAGAATAAGTTTAATCATCCAAAACAAACAGAAAAATTACAATAATATAAATAACGATGCTTTTTGTAACAAAATTAAAATATCTCGTGTCAAAAAAGTATTTGCACACCTGCATGAATACAAAAGAAATAAAATATTTAAGCAAATTTCAAATAGCCAATATTAGTATGCATTCTTTAGCATCTATTACTGCTTGTAATCTGCTGGAATTGATTTAATTAAATTTTCTATAACAATAGGGTCAGTATTCGACCACTCTTCAATAAGGGCTTGTTTAAGGGCAGATTTGCTTGAAATCTTCCTTTTTCTTATTTTTAAATCCACAGAATTCCACAAATTTTCCAAAGGATTTAAGTCTGGTGATTGTGGTGGAGTGGCAAGTTTTCTGGGTACATGATAAAGCAACCACATACGTGTTATACCGGCAGTGTGCTTGGGATCATTGTCTTGCTGAAAATAGTATGAATTACTGATACCCAATTTTATCGCACTTTGTGGCAAGTTATCTCGCAACACATCAATATAGGTTCGAGCTGTCATATTCCCATCAATGAAACACAAATTACCAACTCCTTTGCTAGCCATGCACCCCCAAATCATAACAGAATCTCCTCCATGTTTAACTGTAGGTAACACATTTTTGGTATGAAAAGCAGTACAAGGTTTTCTCCAAACTAATTTCCTGCCATCTGATTTAAAGATATTGAACTTACTCTCGTCGGAGAATATGACATTTTTCCAGAAATCAATTGGCTTATTGATATATTCCTTAGCGAATTCAAGTCTCTTCAGTCTATTTCGTTCAGTCAGGAGAGGTTTTTTCCTTGGAGATCTCCCATAAATTTGTGCATCATGCAGGACATTTCGAACACTTTGGGCATAGATTTGAGCTCCAGATGTTGAAGCGACATCATTGGCTAATGTAACTGCACTAACAAATGGATTTTTCGATGCTTCTCCTATGATTTTTTCGCTTAATTCGCAGTGAAAGTTTTTTTTGAGCATCCAGAGCGCCAGTTATTTGATGTAGATCCTCTTTCTTTATGACGTTTTATAACATACCGATCAGTAGAGAAGCAAACATTTACTTTTTTACCTATTTCTCGATAATTTAGGTCATTTTCACGTAGAGAAACAATTTTTTTCTCGCAACGAAATCGGCAATTCAGATTTCTTAGATGCCATAACAATTTGAAATCGGCAATCAACTGATAAAGTTTCGACAATACCTCCTTTTATAGTAGTCTTACGTATGTTATTTACTGTTGGAGGACTGTCAAATATAATTAGCAAAAAAATGCAGATTTTCTAAAGTTGGGTTGAGTGTGCAAATACTTTTTTGACATAAGATATTTTAATATTGTTGCAAAAAATGTTTTTTATTAATATTATTGTATTTTTTGTAATTAATTTAAATGAATAGGCTTATTTTATTTTTAAAATGCCAATTTTTGTATTTCTTAATGCATTTTCTTATAAATTGTGAACAAAAATGTATGTGTGCAAATACTTTTTGTACCCACTGTAAGTTTTGAATTTTGGTCAAAAACCACTTCAGAAATTTAGGTCAATACCATAAGTGTTGTCTCAAAAGCGAAATTACACATCAACATTTAAAAAATCATTGTTCTATTTAAACTTCAAACGAGAGAAATGGGAAAAAATTGAATGGAGTACAGAGAACGCAGATACTTAGAAAAAAAATATATTGTGTGTTGATTTTTTCCCCTAGTTTCTGTTTCGGAATACTATCAGTACAAAATCATTTTTGTGTGTGTATCCTTTCTTTTTGAATGCATTTCAAATCATCAGAATATCACAGAATTTACTACGATCAATAATAGACGCTTCATCATAAAGCTCCTTTTTTTTATACAGGATCGCCGCAAACATATATCTATCAATTGTATCTTGGCTTCACTGACAGAATTAACTACTGAGAACTTGCCAGTTTTGCGGTTTTGAAATCAATCGCTGATTGGTGGAAAAAGTTTCTACATAAGGAAGCAGGTGCAATAAATAACTAGGTATAAAGGCTGGGATTAAAAAAAAACAGCCTGAAATGACACTTCAGAGAGCAGATGTAATAATAACGAAAAAGCCATCAGTGTAAAATATTTTTTTTGTATCTACCATTCACTTAAAAAGTAATCCAAAGCAGAACTGAAAAAGAGTTTTTTTCTTAAAAAAGAGGGATTGAATAAAACTAAATATATTTTATTTTATGCATGATGAATACTACAAATTATGATTTTTTGTGATATAGATTTTTTGTGGTATCAGAAAGCATATTGTTCTTGTAATGTGAACAAAGACAAGCGGTATCATGGATTAGAATTGTGTGAAATAAAAATTTATTCACTTTATTCAGTTATAAAAAAAGGAGCTGATACATATTTGATAAGATCAATTCCTGTCACTTTCTCCAGCCAATCAGTCTATAAGTTCAAGTGACGTCATAGTTTCGTGTTTATGCAATCACAGTTTTCCAACCAATCAGTTCAAATGGCTTCGCTGTTGCCAACTTTTCCTTTATGCAGAAACTTTCTTCTAAAAAGAACGTATATGTCAACATTAAAAACGCAAATACGAAAAAAAAAAAAATGCGTTTGATAAAAAATGCGAGTACAAAGCAAGATATTTTAAATTTAAATTCTGAAAAGCTTTTCCAAGAATCTTGCTATTTGAACATATTTACCCAAGTATCGAATTTGAAATTGTATCTAAATTTTACTAGAAGAACAAATTTGAATTCGATGGAGAACATATGCTTTTGTTTATCATGTAACTGTCATGAATTCAATCCATTTGTTGATGCTCAAAGTCGTTCTCGTGCTGGCGTGGATGTGGAGAATGGGGTGCTTACTCAGATGCCGACCTAGTCATCTGACTGTAGTTTCAGATATTGAAGCGATAAAGGCTACGAATTTGTGGCCATGATTATTTAGCTGTTGCTAAATATTTCTTGAAATGATTAGACAACAGCAAAATACCAATTTTACTGGAAAACTACTTTTCTTTTAATAATAATTGAGGGGAAGTAATCTGACAGAATTTTTTTTAAAATCTTCCTTGAAAAATAATGCCAGCAAATAGAGTTAATCAATAGACTTGCAAAATCTTTTCTTTGTTTCATTTTTGACTGTCTCATGAAAGAAAAAATTAATCTGTCTCATATAATTAATTAATTTAATGATTTGTATAGGATTGTGAACTCGTACTTGGCGATGTTTAAGAATGAATTAGTTTTAATATACTCCTCCAATCCATCAGACATTCGTGTTACATTTTTAAATATTATTCATTATTTTATTCAGTCTATTTTTTGTAACGCGATAAAGTGGCTGAATTTTTTTGTAAAATAACTATAAATATAAAATCTTTATTAAGACGTGAATTATTATTTTGATTCTGAACAAGCCTTTAAGGTGTTTTTTTTTTTTCATTTAAAAACGTACCAAAGAAAAGAAAAGTAAAGTAACACTCACATAAATGAGTATTTGACAACTTAATTACATGTTGTCACACACAAATGCTTTCTCTTTCTCCACTGAGTTCTACAATTACTTTAATGGATTCTTTAAGTTTAAAACGTCAAACGTTAGCGGCGAACACATTGTTTGCTAAAACAATATTTCTATTATTATTATTATTTCGTATGTTCTTAATGAATTTGTTGAGACGATAAGGGGGTCTCAACCTAAAAATAACACATGAAAAGAATAAAAATAAAGTTTTTGTTTTAAAGAATATTCGCAATGTTTTTATTTGAAATGATTACTGTTTTTGCATAAGATTGAAGATGAATTTCTCTCTCTCTCTCTCTCTCGCAACCTTTAATTTAATAAACTTTTACAACAAAGAATTTAAATAGATATTTGGTTCAAAAATAAAGGAATTTAAATAATTACAATTTTATTATAGAATATTAAATAACAACAACAACAATAAATTGATAACGTTTGAATATTTTACTTTATATTTGCTAAAAATTCTTTTCGTGAGTTAATTATATATTATTTTTGTAAATCGTTTGCTACGATCTTTAACAGGTAGTAGTAATAATTAAAAACACAGAATTTTGGGAAAGAATAATTCTATGTTTTGTATTTAAGGTTTAAATTTGATTATTGAGTACTACGTATTACACGCACTTAATAGAAAAATAATTTTAAAAAAATACTGTCTCTTTATTAAATTTTTTAACATGATATTAAAGTAACTTACTCACACATTAATAACATTAAATTGTGATCCAGTGTCACTTATAAATGCATTACATTTAGTAACTGGGATTTTTAACACAAATTGTCGAAATCTAGGCTTATTGAAATTACCTGCTGGCGCATTTCCTATTTTGCGTTGAATTTGTTTTTATATTTTGTTTTTGGAGCCACTATATTGGGGGAAATGTTTTTCACTTAAATTCATTGTTCTGAAAGGTGTTAAAATGTTTATATCTGTGTGAAAAATCCTTCGTATTTTGTATGAATTTCCAAACAAAAATTTACGAGCTGTTCTCACTTCAATTTAGATTTTAACATCGAAACAGGTTATATGTCGATAAGGTGTTTCCTCTTCTTCATTATAGGTATTTTTTTCCACTAATGTAAAAGTATTCCGTGGAACACGGGAAAGCAAGTAATTGAATATTCACAATATAGTAAGTGGCACGTACAAAGGAAAAAAAAATTCTTCTATTACATTGCAAAAAAAGTTTAAAAAGTATTAAAAAATTGAAGATATATTGTGAGTAAGTAAAATTTTTAGTTTTAATGAGTTATAGAACTTTAGAAACTTGTAGTTATACAGACTTCTGGTTTAGTGCGTGGTGCTTTGTACTACATTTTTTATATTAACCCAGCATTTCGGAATACAGCCAGAAAGACAAATTATAATGATTGATACAGAGCACCCCACGCTTTATTACAATGACATTAATTTTCTCGTTAATCATTTTATTCTTATATTAAGAATTATTTTTTACTCTTTATTTCGATTAATCATAAACGTGTGTTTTTTGGTTTTTTTAAAAAAATTATAATTTATTTATGGTATAACCGTATTGCACTGGCATACCACATTTTACCTGCTATTCTGACTTCGATTTCCTTTAGTATATACATAAACATTGCTTACTTTCTCATTGGCTCGACAGCCCAGGATGGATGGGCCTTGGCCTTATCAAGAAGCCTTTTCCAGGCCAGCCTTCTTCTTGCTAGTGTTCTCCAATTCCTAGTTCTCAAAACTAGGAGACCTTTTTTCTAGGCTATCAATCCATCTAAGATTTGGCCTACCCTTTCTTCGTGTTCCAATTGGTTGAGCATTGAAGACTTTTTTTAGTGGTGCGGTCTTCGTCCATTCTGACAACGTCACCGGCCCATTCAATTCGTTGCATTTGGATTAAGTTAACAATGTCAGATTCTTTATATGAGGTGATAGAGTTTTAAATTTGATCTTCTACGTCACTTTCCATTCTCCTAAATTTCTCTAAAAATAAATCTTAAAATCTTACTTTCGTGGATACTTATCGTGTTCCAGTAGCCCCCCCCCCCCAAAAAAAATTTTTTTTCAAGGGGGGAGTCCATGGTCGAAAGTCCTCCAACTCGTATCCTGCTTCAAGACAACATCAATTGATTCTTCTGATTTTGTCGATTTTGTCAACAAAAAATAGTAAAAAATAAATTATTGAATAAATAATTAGCTTTAACTAATAAAATAAATTGTTATTTGCAAGTACTTAATTAAATTTTACTTTATATATATATATAGGATTATATCGTCAATCGAAAAAAACTCAAGGGTTTTGGGGGGTGTCTGGACCCCCAGGACACCCCCATTGTGTGCGCCACTGTCGTGTTCTCATCTGCTCGAGACATGGACCAAGTTTCACATGCATAAGTTAATACTGATCTTAAAAGACTTTTATACAATAGAACCTTTGTTTTTCTTTTGACTAAATTCGATTTCATATATTTTCGTATTCCATTAAGGCAGCTATTAGTCATAGTAATTCTCTTTTGGATTTCAGTAGTATAATCGTTTCTATTCTTAATTTCCGAATCTATTCATAAACATTAATTGTGCATGATTCTTAGACTGTAGTGCATTAGTAAAACTTATCTTGTTTCATTTAATGTAAAAAGTAACCAACAATATAATTTCATTTGAATCTTCAAGATGGCCTTGGTTTGCGTCACACAGCGATCAAAGAGAATCTGTTAAAAATATTTTCAAAGGATTGACGAGAGTTAGCAGGAAAGGAGTGAAATGACTCTTATTATTTTAATATATATAAAACCTTGCTTATATGTGTTTTATGGATGCTTGTCAGTCTTCGGAAATTTATTTTCCACTCATTTATAGAAATGGTACAAATTCTGAAAAATAAAATACTCGTTTGTTTTTGACGGTATATAATAAAAAAAAATCTTTCTAATGTTCTTTACAAAGAGACAATTAAAATAATAATTAAATATAATACATTATTAGTATAACTCTTAAATAATAACGACTATTTAGCGACAGACAACGATAGAACGGTGAATTTTCTGTCATAATACAACCAGAGGCGCACAAAGTGATTTTACAAGGGTCTGGGGTGGAAAGCCCACCATTCTTGTATCATATCCACTGGCGTAGTTAGTTCTGAGGGGGCTCTGTATCAAAATTCCTTGGGGGCTCTTTTTTAGATTTGACAGCCCTGTTATTGGGACTGTAGTTACACATGTTGTTGCCCCTGTACCTTGGGGGCCCCATATCATTGATTCCAAGGACGTCTTAAGACTCTTTGAGGCCCTGGGCCCAGTGAAACCTTAAGAATTTTTGAGGCCCTGGGCCCCTATACAAAAGTAGGCCCTACCTGAGATCTTTAAAAGTAGATAGTATATAGCATGCATTGTCAATTACTCGTTCAAACGGTGATTTGAAACAAATAAATGCGCATGGCTCAACCGATGGCCACATTTCGACTAAATGAGTTAAATGTTTGTTTATGGTGTTAAGCCTAGATATCAACAACGGTCTCCACATAATAATACAGTCTTACCACTTTTGCCAGTTGACATGCAGTTTGAAATTCTCTGGTTTTTGGAGAATATGTTGGGGAATAACATTTGACCATTAAGATTATCCGGATCATGATCTTATTAAGGCAGAGTCGAGAATGAAACGAAGCCCCCTCCGAGGGTGAGGCCCTGGGCCCTGGCCCGTGCCTTAAGACGTCCCTGATTGATTCGGTGGTAGCTACGCCCCTGATCATACCCTAATACGCCGCCAAACATTTCCTTTTGATTTTATCAAAAAAATTGTCGGGACCAAAAAACAGTAACAAATAAGTTTTATTGAACAAATAATTAGCATTAAATGATGAAATAAGCTATTAATAGCAAATACTTAAGTAAATTACCAGGAAAAGCACAGGAAATTTAATTTTTTCATTAAAAAGAACTGAAATTATATTGTTACCTTTGTTTGGCATTATTTTAAGTTCCACATACACAGGATTATAAATGAATCGAAAAATAAAATGAAGGGCAATGGGTGATGGGTCTAGTCACTTTGGACCCCCCCCCCCCCTACTTGCGTGTACCACTGAATACAATCAACTTTTCTAGAAATAATGAAATATGTTGGTGGATGAAAATTTTAATTCATAAAAATCCACATAATAAAAAATAAATCTATAAACTCTGAATAAAATGTTTATTTATTCGGAATGGTACGCACCAAATATCTACGTATGCATCTTCACAGGATAAAAACACTATTAATTTTTCCCTACATCTATCCTATCCCCACACAAAGCCCAAGCATCGCATCTTTTCCCGCTTGAAGCCTTCCTTCTCGAAACGAAGCCGCGGTTGCTGCTCTATAATTGGATTTTTATCTTTATTCATTAAAAAAACCAGTTTCGGCGGGGAGCTGATAAATAATATTACGACGCGCTGTCTTCTTATTTGTTGTTCTTTCTGCGAAGAACGGGGCGGAGTTCAACGCGACTGCGGAAAAGCACGGATGACGAGCGTCATCCCTCCGCGTAACGTAATAGAATAATAAAAATATAAAGAAAAAAATGGAGGAAAAGAAAAAAGAAAAAGAGAAAGAAGGAAAAAAGAAAAATTCTCCTTTAAACCAAAAACAAACCAAGTGATGCTTCGATAGCGAAGCTAAAAGTCGAATTTCGCAAAGGGGGACTGTATAAATATTGTAGAAAATAAACTGTAGATGCGATTAAAAGTTTGACTCCCATTCCCTCGAAGTTGTAGCGATAGCCTATAGTGCAGTGCTTCCTAGCCTTTTTTATCGCCGCGGACCGGTAAAGGTTTAATAATCTTACCGCGGCCTGATGAGGGGGGAGGGGGACGTTGATTGTTTATATTGTAGTTTTGATTATATTTAAATATGTCTTCAGAATGAAATGCAGTCACACCAGAAATTGAACATAAGTGATTTAACATGAAATATTAAAGTGATTTCCATCGAAAGTCTCACAAACCCGAGAGAAATACACCACAGTAAATAAAATAAAAATAATTTAATGCTCCTCGGGCGTTACCGGTAGCATTTGATCCACGGACCGGTGGTTGGTGACCACTATCATAGTGGTCATGGTCACGAGCTCGTGTCCGGAGTGTTCTGAGCTCCAGTCACTGAAGACCCACCGTGCAGAGGGTTGATGTACGTTAAATTTGCCGGGGCTTAAAATCCTCCCGTTGTGGTGATATGGTAGTTTGGAGAGGGGTGCCAGCTCTGGCATCGTCCTCCTCATTTGACCGTGGCTCACGATCACGACGTTCGTTTTTGCTGTTTTCCTTCCTGTTTTAAAAAAATTGGGGAAGAGTCTAACGAAATCATCTATAACGAATCATTTTCCTTCCCATCCCCATGTTAATTCATTTATTCAAATCTGAAGGGCAAATTAAGAGGAAAAAGTAAAAACAGAAAGTTGTGGAGGCAACTGAAAAAAATGAATTGAAAATATTTTTTTTAAATGTTTCCTGCCTCTTTTTTTCTTCTTTCGTCTTTGAGTTTGTATGGTGGCATCTGTAGTGGTATTTTTTGTTAGTTTTGATGTAATTTTCAAGAATGCTGGAATATTATATACGTTTTTTCCTTCTCTTATCCTTTATGTTTTTTATTATTATTATTTTTAGCTTTGCATGTTTTATGTCAAGGGTGGACTTTAAGTCAATCACGATCGACCGGTGGACCACCAACACATTTTGGGGTGACCGCCTGAAGATTTGCAGTAAAAAAATAATACAAAATATTTAAGATTGGCTGACAGTATGCTCTGATCAAGTCTTCAACTGACTATAATTACGAGAACTAAACTTTAGAAAGAAAATGTTTTATTTTTTCAATGTATCTTGTATTGTTTGATAATATAATGCATTTTAAATTATTTACTTATGGCTGTTATTAGTATTTTTGTATCTTGCGTTTTGCTTTAAACTTGGCCTTAAACTCTAGCATACCATTTTAACCATTAGTGGATACATGCTTTGCTTTACGTGATAAGGAAGCTTTAGGAATTTTTCTAGAGAAAGATCTTACGCTGTATTCTTAGTGGGATCCAAGTGAATGGATCATGGAGAGGAAGATCTAACTTAGAATTTTTCAGAATTTGCTAACAACCTGATATTTTAAAATTTGTTAGATTACAGAGACTTCGATGGGCTGGTCATCTGGCTAGAATGAATGAAGATCTTTGCTGCAAGAAAACCTTTCTAGCAAAGCCCATGGGAAATAGAACTCGGGCACTCGCATTAAGATGGATGGACGTCTCGAAAAAGACCGAAATATTTTAAAGGATAAAAACTGGAAAAACAGTTTCCATAAGTAAAGATGCCTGGAGAAAATTTCTGGAGAAGTCCAGGCTCACCCAAGCTGTCGAGCTATCGAAGAAGAAGAATGTGGTTAGTACACTATACCTCGATTTACGTGAACCCGGTTATGCAATTTTCAAATCTGTCGATTCGTCATTTTTTTAGGTTGGTTTGGTTACCATTTTATACCTGCGCCAGGGACGTATTAAGACATGGACCTCGCCTTAAGTGGGGACCTCTTTCGTTCTCGACTTCGTTTTA
>BMAO01030934.1:0-53241 GCA_019973975.1 Trichonephila clavata
CAGATACAAATGTAAACATTGACCTTTAAATCTGGGAAGCTTTTCCAAAGCCACTCTCTGTTTTATTTATTCATACGCAGTTAACTGTAGATTCACTGCAAGCGTAACTGTTAGGGTTGTTTACCTATTTTGGAGAGAATACACGTTTTTCTTCTTAGCGTTTTGAATATTTCGATATTTCAAATTTCTGAAAATCAAAAATTTTGAAATTTTAATTTAATTTAATATGCCAAGATCGAACAGAGTATTCAAAAAACGTAAACGTACGTTTTATAAAGGTAAGAATACTTTCAACCATACTAACGACAGTAGTGTCAATCCTCAAGCTGGACATGCACATGACTCAAAGGAGACATGTGCAAAAGAAAAGAAAATTCCCAATTTAAATGGAAGTTTTTCTTCCTATGACAAAAGTGTAGGTATTATTAATGCCATTATGAATTTGAATATTCTGGCATTTGTTTTCAAGAATGAAGTTCACTGTAAAATGTGTAACAGTGCTTAGACATGCAAGTTTTAAAAGGTAAGTCTGGACTGGCTATTACATTTGTCCGAAATGTTGTGCTTGTCCATATCGTGTAGAATTCTCTTCTTCAAATTTTCATGAAGGAACGCAAATTGCTACAATAAATACCAGGTTTGTATATGCTATGCGTTCCATTGGAAAAGGTGCAGAAGCTGGGAGAATGTTTTGCGGCATAATGAATCTTCCTCAACCACCTACAAGGTTTTCTCCTTACGGTAAGCGAATCTTAAATGCTGCAAAACTTGTTTACGAGGACTCCATTCAAAATGCTGCGAAGGAAGCTATTTGTGAAAATGAAGGTAATAATAAATTGCAGTCGCTGTAGATGGGACATGGCAGAAACGCGGTTACTCATCATTGAATGGTGTAGTTACTGTGACCAGCATGGATACAGGTAAGGTGATAGATGTTGATATTCTTTCAAAATATTGCATATGTAAAAACTTACCTTCTCATCAAAAGGATTGTAAAAGGAATTACGTTGGATCTAGTGGAGCCATGGAAATTCAAGGTGCGTCTAAAATTTTTCAACGGTCATTATCTTTGCATAATGCCCGATATATTACTTACTTAGGGGATGGAGATTGCAAAGCATTTGACGCTGTTAGAAAGAAAAACATCTATGGAGATGAATACCCAATTGAAAAATTGGAGTGCATTGGACATGTCAGGAAGCGCATAGAAACAAGATTACGGCGATTAAAATCTCAATTGAAAGGGCAAATCTTGTCAGACGGTAAGTGTTTAAGTGGAAAAAATCGTTTGACTGTGCATGAAATAGATAACTTACAGTTTTACTATGGATCAGCTATTCAGAGAAATTACACCAGTGTTCAGAACATGCGGCAAGATATCTGGGCCATTTTTCTGCATAAGCTGTCAACAGATGAATATCCTCAACATGGTTTTTGTCCTGATGGTGAAGATTCATGGTGTGGATATAAAAAGGCTGAAGCATCAGGTAAGTCTTACAAGCATAAAAATAGTCTTCCGGTCGCTGTTGTAGAAGCGCGTCCTATATTTAGAGATCTTTCCCATCCTGATCTGTTAAGAAAATGTTTGCATGGAAAACACAAAACCCGAATGAAAGTTTTCATAATGTCATATGGTCACGTGTTCCTATTTGTACAGATTGAAACAACTATTGGTGTTGAATGATGGTAATGTATCCAAATTAAAAATGCTGCAGAAAATGGGAGTCGAGCCTGGAGAATATTCGGTAAGTGCCATGAAAATTCTTGATAGAGAAAGGTTAATGAAAGCAGTGTATGCTTTTTCTGGAAGAGGGCAAGAAAATTAGAAAAGAAAAAAAGAGAAAAAAGAAGATAATATTAAGAAAAATAAGGTAAAAACCGGCTACAGTGCAGGATCTTTTTATGAGGTAAAATTTTATATAAAAGCTACTGTTTTCTAAAAATTTTCTTTTCTAAACTGTGTTTTCTTTTTCTATAAATGTACTGTATGCATGAACTGGAAATTTTTATTTTATATTTCATATATATTCTTGTGTATACTGAAGTGAAATTTTTGAAATATTCCTCAGACATTTAGCTAAAAAGCATATGTCGTAACACAGAAAAGGAAAATTTTTATTAAATTCCTTATTTTACTCTGCAAAAATTATTTTTTTTAATCAGGCTGATCAATTTTTTTTAAAAATATTTCACTTCTGTATAAAAATAAATGTTTATTTAATGCACACACAAATATATCTCAAAATGCGTTGCATGAAGCTTGTTATATACAAAAAAAATCATAAATTTCATGTTTAAAAACACAAAAATAGTTTTCTTGTTGTTTTGGATACTATCTATGTAATATTTATATAATCTTTTTAATTCTTATATTTAAAGAAATTGTGTTTACATGTGAATATACAAAACACTAAAGAAATTTTTCGAAGTCCCATATAATCATGTATATAGATATGTATATGCCTTATATAGATTATATTTTTTAATTTGAGTCTTCTTTCTCTATAAATTAATTGTATGCATGAACTGGAAATATTTATTTTATATTGCATATATATTATATATACTGAAGTGAAATTTTGAGATATTCCTCAGACATTTAGCTGAAAAGCAGATGTCGTAACATAGCAAAGGAAAATTTTTATAAAATTCATTATTCTACTCTACAAAATTACATTTTTAAACATGCTGATCAATTTTTTAAAAAAAATTTCACTTCTGTATAAAGATAAATGTTTATTTAATGTACACACAAATTTTTAAGCTTTGTTTCAATAGTTTCTTAGTAAAAGGTACATAAATATATCCAAAATGCAATGCCCTTTTTCGTTGCACAAAACTTGTTACATACAAAAAATACACAAATTTCATGTTTAAAAACATAAAATCAGTTTTCTTGTTGTTGTTTTGGTACCATTTATGTAATATTTTAAGAATCCTTTTAATTCTGATACTTTAAGAAATTGTGTTTACATGTGAATTTATAAAACTAATGAAATTTTTCGAAATGTCGTATAATGATGTATTACCAAAGCCGTATTTTCATGTATTGACACATTTTTACATGGTATTTATGATACTTATAGTCAACTTGGATAACAGTAATGTATCAGAACAGAAATTCTTTCAAAAATTGATCATAATTTGAGAAAAATTATGCAAATGCTATAAAATATCTCGATAGATTAAAAAGTGAAAAATGCTATACATGTATTTTCTGAGAAATCTAAGTAAAAGAATAAGTAAAAAGTCTTAAAAGTTATTGAGAATAAGCTAATATTTTAAAAAAATAGTGGAAATACAGATTGTAATTCATAATTTTTTTGATGAAGTGACATTTTATAATAAAAATGCAATTATCTCAAAACGGTGTTTTTAAAAAATGCGTGTACCTTTTTCTCAGAACCTATTCAATGGAAGCACTTGCAATCTTCACTAAATATTACTGATATCTAACTATATAAAGTGCACAAAACTTTTTTTTAATATTTCCATAATATTTTTGTAAAAGTCAGTTATCGTGAGAAAAAAAATGACAGTTTTCAAAAAAAATTCATAGTGATACTGTTGCGATGAATGTTTTTTTAAAAAAACTAAACAATATGTTTTAAAAAAGCTTCCGTACATTTTTAAATAAAAAAGTCTGATTAATATACAGAAAAATTTTTAAGTCTGTACATTTAATAGTTTCTGAGGAAAAGGGGGGTACATAAAAATGCTCAATTTAACATTAGCGGGATAGGGGTACCGACTTTTAAATGATTCAGAAACAAATGTTTCACACATTTATTTTTAATAAATATTTAATACATAACATGTGTTTAATGCTTGGCAGTCATGTGTCAAAATATTTGATAAGAGTGATATCTAATTAAAATTATGAGCTAGAACTTTTTATTGAAAATGAGAAAATGCTGGGTACGGTAAACAGTAATAAAGCAAGAAATTATTCTTTTATTAGTAAGTGTACTTTTCATATTGATTAAAAAATGTACTTTTATATATGTGTTTTTACTGTGCTGCGAAATTTCGTTGCAGTATTTTGAACTTAGACCTGAACATGTAAGTGAAATATGAGAATCAAGAATATCTAGGATAACAAAATTTATCTTTTTTGTTAATATATTATAACTCACAATGAAATCACCTTTAATCACAGCATTTTTGCCGGTTTTATACTTAAAATGAAATCGGTGGCTTCCATTTTCGACAATATTTGTCAATTTTTTCTCCCGTTTAGTATATTTTTAAACATAATGCCTTTGCTGCTTCATACAAAAGTTGACTTATATATATTGTGAATGGTTATCTATGGCAAAAAAATGTCTCAACATTCCTTAAGCCTTATGAAAATTTATTGGAAATATAACGAAAAAAAATCGATCACAAATCTACTCCGAACATTACAGTACTTTTTCAAGGTCATAGGTGATTTGATTTTTCCTTACATTTCTGTAATTTACAGATAGCTTACTTTTTAGTTAATAATGTCTTAAATGTGAAAAACTTCTGCATAAGAGATTTAAGGCATGAGTAAAAACGCTTCTATTAAAAAAAAACGTTCTAAGTTCCTGAAAAATTCAACTATATATATATATATATTATATATATATATAAATGCTTCCACTCTAAAAGTTTTTGCAATTGGAAGTTTTTGGTTTCTTGACTTTTTTGCTGATAGCGCAGTTAAATTTCTAGAAGGGATTTGACATAAATGATTCAAGTAAAAATTGCTCAATGATCCAAAAAAGAACTGCTAAGAAACTAACATTTGACAAACAAACATATAAGAACTTCTCTTAGCGATCATTTATCATTAAAGAAAGACCAGAGGGAGGTCTTCACCTTTTGCTACCTTAATGATTATTCATTTGTAGATTCTATCAAGACTATAAATAGAAAAACTATAAATAAAGTAATAAAAATGAATACATGTTTGAAATGTATTTAGATTTAAACAGAAAAGTAGTTTCACAAAGTCAATTAGTAACCGTAAGCATTTCTTGGTTTTTGTTAGATATCATTAAACGAGATAATGATTTTCACTGCTTCAAAGTAATTTGTATTTTTATATACTTTTAAAAAAAGTATTATTCTGTAGCAAAAAATTTAGATATATCACTAAAATTCAAAAAAGTTTGTCCTTTTTTAATTAAGATCACTGACTTCGTTCGGCTTGGTATAAAAAATTTTAAAAAATTAATGTACTTTTGAATATTTAGTATTAGTTAAAATCAAAAAATACATATAAAATTGTTTTAATCGTATTATTATTAAAAACATTATTTAAACGCACTATTTTGGCAAAAGACAAAAAGACGTATTTTTAAAATATTCTCTTTTTTTATGAAAAATGCTTCTATAATAATAATATTTGGTAATATATCACTGAAATTTCATTATCGAAGTTGAGCTAAATATTTTGAAAAGTTCACATTGTTTTTCAGAGTTACAAGATCAATTGAACTAATTAGGGTGCTTTTGTTAAAATTTCTCTACTCTGATAAAATTCAATATGGATAAATCCACTTCTAAATTATATTTTTCTAAAATTTTAGTTCTACTTCTGTATAGGAGTTTTAATTATATACAGACAAAAGATTATAAAAGCATTTTTCACAAAAAAAAAGAATTTTTTTCAAAATTTGTCATTCTTTTTTCATTTTTTGCCAAAAAATTGCCTTTAAAATTATTTTTCTTGGAATAATATTTTTAAGACCATTTTATACGTATATTCAAAATAAGCAGAAACTAAATATAAAAAAAAAAAAAAAAAAAAAAAATTTAGACTGTTTTAGAAACACGGTTTCGAACGTAATCAATTACTTTAATTAAAAATTTCATAAACTGTTGTAGCCATTTGAATAATTTAGCAATATTGACGGCTTAAATCAGTATTAAAGGCAATCTATATCTCAAATATTAATTTTTTGTATCCATACGAGTGTTTTTCTCTTCGACATTTAAGGTACCATGAATCAACTCAAAATACATAGTCCTTAAAAAATTTTAAGGAAGATAAACTGCAAGATTTAAGTAAATAAACTACTTTAAAACCTTAATTTCCTTCACCGTGTAAATACGTCTTGTTCAGCCGGTGCGTTACTGTCCCGGACGTATATATACGTCTTTTCGAAACATAATACTTCTTTACGCTGCTTTCAGTAAATTTATTCAGAAGGCTTTGAAATCCAACAAAATAACCTTTACAGTTTTAGAGAAGAGAGAATTGACTAATTTTAATAAAGTATTTGCTTATTTATGCTTTTCTTTCCCTCCCCCAGTACTCCGAATACGCGCACCTATATGAAAAATGATGACACTTTAAATCAGCAGTTGAGGCGTTAAAGAGCTATTTTATTAAAAATCATTTATTATTCTGTTTATGAATATCAGTAACAAGGATTTGATAAACTTGATAAAAGTTAAGTTTTAGTAATTGAAAGGTAAAAGTAACGCATTGCAATTAACTGTACTTAGGAAAATACGACTAAGGCTATTCCGTTCGATCAAATTCCCTAATCTAATCTGAGTAAATGTAAGTTAAATTAGAAAATTAATCGAATGGAATGGAATTGTAAATTCTTCATGAAAGCAATTTGAATCACGATTAATTTCCTTTTCACTTTATACATAATAGATTTTAAATTATATTATCCACATATATTTTTTTCTCAAAATATTTTAAAATTAATTAAATGAAAGTTTAGATAAAACCAACACACAAAATTAATCACTGAAAAGTAAGTACAATTTTAGGAATTAATATAAACTTGAATTAATATAATTAAATTTAAACCTTTCTCTGGTATATAATAAACCTGATTTCCTTTAAGAATTGAAATCCAATTCATTAATTATTTAAACTAAAGAGTTTACAAATCATTTGAATGAAACAGAAGGAAAAATTTATACATTTAAAAAAATCAAGAGAAATATATTTGAAATAATTATTTTAAAGCATTATGAATTTTTTAAAAAAATAAAATACAATGCATATGTATATGCAGCTTGATTTATATTGAACTTACTAGCAAGATTTCAAATTTTCAATATTCAAAACAAATTTCTCTGATATTTAGAATTTAAACGCATTTAATTTAACAGCTATTATTGTCAAATCAAATAGAATTAACAATTACTTGATATTTTTGAATATGTTATTTTAAAAAGTATAGAAGAATAAATAAAATAAATAAGACGACGTAAAAGATTATTACTATATGCATTTTGTTGTAGCATAAATTTGATTGATGTGATTGGTAGGAATGATAAATTTATTTTAAAACTGAACTATATATGGGACACCTGAGAAATCGTGAAATACATTTATTCGGCAAATTATTATTACCACTTTACACGTATAAAGAGATCAGCTATAACTTCGCGTATTTGCCACTAGAGGGCAACACAACTATTAATAAGGAATGAAAAAATATTTAAGCATCAGTTTGCATTGTGCTGCTTTTGAATAAATAAGGGGGGGGGCGTGATTTAGCTCTGTTTGAACACGGGATGAAATTATAAGTACTGGAAGTGTAGAATCCAGGATCTGCAAAAGACTGTACTTGTGAAGTGTTCGAGAACAGCAGTTATTAAAGTTGACAAAAAGTGAATTATTTAAGCATTAACCGGATTTCTGCGTCAGGTTTGTGATCTTCATAATCTACTAAATGTTCTCGCAGAAAGGAAAATTTCGAATTTTGCTCAGACCAACAAATAGCATCCGTATGTCAAACTGCGGTAATCTTAATAATGGGTAAATAACGAAAGTCTCTAAATGAACTCTTTACCGCACATTACCCTGCATAAGCTATGATAGCGAACAATCTGTTTGGAAGCTTCTGTGGCTGGCCTTGAACAAGAACAGAAGTCAGGGAAAGGGCCATGTGGTCCAACGAATCACATTTTCAATCACACAATATAGACGGCAGGTTACAAATATGGAGAAAACAAAATTTAATGTACGAGTACCATCTGCATTGCCACAACTCTTCAGGCTGATGGAGGCAGTACTTTGATTTGAACCGATGTTTTGTGGACATTGCATGGTCAGTTGTTTTGGTGTGGAAGAACTTTTGAATGCCTAAGGAAGTTTCAATGTTATAACATATCAAATACATCCTTTTCTATTAATAAAGTACCCAGCCAGAGATGGATGTTTTCTCTGAGACAATGCTCCCTGTTATTAAGCTGATATTGTCCGCAGATGGTTCAGAGAGCATGGCAAAAATTTTACCTCACTTATATTTGGTCTGCACAATCACCAAATCTCAATCCATTTGAGAATTAATGGGATCATATCAAACGTGGCATTTGGTATCTGGATCAAGTATCATCCAATCTGAAGGTATTTGAAGGTGTAGTTCATCGAAGATGGCCTTAAATTCCACATATCACCTACAAACAATTCATAGAATTTTTGCCAAGAAGAATCCATGCAGAGTTAAGGGCAAAAGGTGGTCCAACATTGTATTGAAGGAGTGGTCATAATTATTTGGCCTCTTAGTGTATATATTTATGTGTGTGAGTGTTGAAAACGAAAACTTATTTTCCAAAACCTGCTATATATTTCTATCAAAATCGTATTTTGATATTATACGTATAGGTATTTCTCAAAACTATCTTCAAGAGAAGTATATTTATTCCTTTATGTCTTCTGTGAAACATGGTCTTATAGACATATTTATTTGATGAAAGTACTGTAACATAATAAACAGAATATGAATTAGTTCACTTTAACAATTGACAAATAAAAGTGATATATTTCTTATATACACATTACTTAAGCTTCAATTTCATTTAACTACATATCAATATATTTAGCTAACAGAAAAATATCATTCAAAATGTGTACATTGAATTAAGAAAATATGTGAGAGTTTTTGTATAGAATATCTTCCTTGTTTGAAGATAGTGGTTTTAATATTGTTCAATTAATTTACTAGACACTTCTAATTTTTAGTCGTTAAAAATAAAATTCAATTCGTTGTTTTATTTTTGATAAAAAAAAAATCAAAAATCTAAGTATGGTAAATAAAATTTATTAAATATACCGTATTATGTAAATAAGTTCAGAAATATTCATTACTTCAAATTCTTATTTTTTTGAACTCTTAGATGTTATTATAATATACCATATTCTTATTTATGAGTTCGTAATGTATTGATATTAATATTCATGACGATGGGGAATAGGAAAATATTTTTATAACTTTATTACTTTATGTATGTTTTAAACGCATCTTCTGCAATTCCTACGGAAATAAGTTAAGCCTCAAGAGATAATTTAAATTCTTAGCAGGAAAGTATTATAAACTAATGTGAAAACTTTTGTATTAAATACTTTGCATTTCATGCCCTTATGGCCTTTTTAAGAATTATGGACGAAGAAGCAAATACACAATTCTATGAGTTATTGATGTTAATAGCTTTATAGTTTTGATGTATTAATAAAGGTATATATTTTTTTTAAAAATGTATTGATGTAAAATAAATTCAATTGTTTTAAATTATTAAATTACTAATATAATTAAGTGATCCAGCATAGAATCTATTAAATTTGCTTGCTTTAATTTAAAACTTTTTTTTAAAAAAAAATCATGTGATGGTTTTTTTTTTATCTAAAAAAATTAATTTCATTAAAAAAATATTTAAATATTTTATCACTTTAAAATTTATTACTAACTTGAAAGTATAACAGAATTTTTAATTGCTTATCTTTGGTAGAAAAATATCTTTATATTTGCTTTATTCAGCTGGAAATTCTATTTAAATTCACTCATACTTTTTTACTCATATGAATGAATAATTAGGTAAACTTGAAGTCTGAATTCAGGTTCTCAAAGTAATCACATTTTTATTATGCAGATTCTATTATCTATTATCAATTGTAATATCATTTTTAACATAGGTAATAATATAAAACTACGTCACTAAGAGCTTTTCTAACTTAAAACTTAAATGGAAAATAAAAATACTACATTTAAATTCATATACAAGTTTTAGAACAGAAAATATCTGAAATATGAGACTTAGAACAAGCATATCCATCTAAATCGTTTCACTATGAAATGAAGATGAGATTTAAACGATTTAAATATATATTAGTTTATATTTATATATTATTAGTATTATTATTATTAGTTTATATTTGTACGTATTTTATTTTGTAAACTTTCTCAAATTAATACACAATATGAAATAAGCAATAAACCTTTGAAAAATATAAAATTATTTGTCTAATAGCAATATTGTGTTTTCAGATTTTATTATAAGAGTGGTTAAATATGAATCGGGGTTGTTATATAAAAATTTCACCCAAGAAGATAAAAGAAAAACTCAGAACCATTTTCCACTTAAAATCCCCTATTTTGCGAATGGAATTTTTCCCGACGTTTAGTCAGTTTTTATATCACTGATATAAATAGAAAATGGCAGGTCCCAAATCCATTGAAGCAAAAATGCTCTACATCGTCATCAAATCGCTGCTACCTTAAAGCATATTTCAGTGATGCGAAAAAAAGAAAATTGACAGAATACAAATCAGAACTGAGCTGGAAGGTGTTCCAACAACTTTCAATTAAATTGTTCAATTTTAAAATAACCTTTGGCTTCGTCGAGCATTGGCATGAATCAAAGTCACATTTCTGATGAGAAGTTTTTATTTTCAGTCAACAAGCAAGTTTCACTCTGTATAAAAATTGTAATAATACTCAGCGCTAAACGTACATCTGCCATGAAGTAAATCATTAGCCATGCTGATATTGTGTGTGATACTGCTGGATGGATGGTGGTTATACTTCACATTTTCCACTTGTTCACTTTAATCTGAAAAAGATTAGACCGAATGACACACATGGGTTTTCAGTATTATCTATCTTTAAATTGTTCTGACGATTGTACAGTGCTTCACTTAGTTTTACATATTCAGGTATTAAGATTTTCATAAATATACCTTACCCATTGAAGAATATACTGCAATTATGCCACTTTCACCTCTCTTAACGACCGTCCTTAACACATACATGAGTGCAATTTTCTTAGCATCCAGACAGTGCTCAAAGCTTGAAATTTCTAGAAAGTTTTTAGATCCCTCCTCTTTGGTAATAAAATGTTCATGTATTTTAATTACATATATTTGATTCAAAATTAGAAATGAAATAATAATTTTAATTTCATTTTTAGTGTTTTTAGAGTTTTTAATTTCATTTTTAATGTAACACAACATAATATAAGGAGTAATAAATTGAATTTTTTTAAAATTTATAACGCAATCAAAATATAATAAATACTAAGTACAATAATACAAGTGTACTAAGTATGGCATGTTTCCATATTCTTTATTTGCTGTTTCAAAAACGAAATTGTATAATTTATAGCATGAATGAAATCTTATGTACGTTTTTAATAAGGAAAAAAATATAAGTCATTGGAATAACTAAAATGCTTCAAAATACACAAAGTTTGACACTAACATATAATGTCTTTGGAAAAAAACAAGTACAAAAGAAAACAAATAAATGTAGTATGCTCTGTGAAAATGTAGTCATACTTCTTTTTTCAACCCTTCAAAAAAACTTTAAATACTTTTAAAAATATGTTTCATGTACTTTCAAATGAAATTTTAAATATTAAATTTAAACTATTGTCATCTATTGTAGAAAATGTAATGTTTGAAAATTATTTCTTTCAAATACTATATACAAAACACAAGAAATGCGTACCGGCTGATTCAAAATTAGTGTGACTAATTTTAAAAGCATGTAACTATAAATGGTAAATTTTTATCGCTTTGCTGCCAGTTATATTTTAAAAATGAAACATTTAAGTTACCAATCTAACTATTTTTATTAGTGAGAGTAAGTTATAGCTCCGTAAATGGATCTTCAAACCCGAAACGAAATTTTACTGCTTTTGAAAGAAGTTTGCTCAAATTCTATTGTAAATAAATCATTTAAAAATCAAAAAAGACATTTCGCTAATGGATTACTATCTAAACTTTAAAAATGAATCAAATTTGGCTGACAGTCAAAAGCTGCAGGCAAAAAAAATGGACGAAAGGAGTCCTTGGGAGAAAAGAAAAAAAAGAAGCTGAAAAGAGACTTATCGCTGTAGAAATTCCTCTGCCTCAAAGAACATTAGCAAAGAACCTACAGGTATCGCAATTGACAATTTGTCATCAGATAAAGAAAACTGGCAGTAAAAATGTGAATAAATCAGTCTGTCTTGAAATGTCTGTTAAGACCGTAAAAAAAAGGTAACTTTCCTGTCCTATATATTTAATGTTACGCAAAGGTAGATACAAAGTATGGAAAACTTTGGATGAAGAACTTTTTCATCTATTATTCACAAGTCACAAAACGAAGATACAATACATTTCACGCAAAAAAAACGTCGCAAAGACGAAATTGTTTTCAAAAAACAAGTTGGCCGTAAGGTGTTATGGTTTGCATGGAAATGTCTTTTCAAGAATCCACATAAAACCATTTTTTGTAGAACCAAAGGATAAAATTGGTGCTAAATAGTATCAGAATAAAGTTTTCAAACACTTGATCAAAAAAAGTAAACGACTTTACACTTTGCTTTTCACCAAGATTCTGTACCAAATCATACTGCAAAATCAACTATAAAATGGCTGAAAGATTAAAAAATAATTTTTCTGCATCCTTAGAAATGGTTACCACCAACCCTTGACTGTGTTTCTTGCGATTATTTTTTATAGGGATACTTAAAAAACAATTAAAAACAGACGTAAAGTAAGAACAATCCAAGGGCTTCCAAAAGCAATCAATGAGGAAATTGGAAAACTACCCCCTAAAATGGTCAACATTTCTCTTAACTTGACAGAAACGCTTACGCAAAGTGTACAATGTTAAAGGAAATCACATTGAAAATTTCATGTAAATAACTTCATTCAATAAAAATTTATGACGCTCTGAATTTGGTCACATTATTTTTGAAATAACCGGTAAAATGAAAATTTAGTAAATCAAATTATTAATGCAACAGTCGCCTTTTTTACAATGTAAAATGAAATGATTGATTTAAAAATATATGCTAGTACACAATATTTTTCAAAAAATTTTGCTTTTTAATAAACATTAGTAAATCTGTTATCCTTTACTATTTTTAAAAATGAAGAATTATCAGCATCCTTACAAAAATTTGACAGTATTAATAATTAAAAGGTTTTCATTTATTTATAAGAATGATCAATATATTGTTAAAAAACTCAAAAAAGCAGAAATTTAATGTATGTTGATCAGAAATGTAAATTTGATTTATAAATTTGAATGTTTGTAAATGTTTGGGACGTATGCAAATTCCAACGTTGATCGTATCCTTCTAATATTTTGCAAGAAGATTCGCTAGTGTTAAAATGCAGGCTGTAAACACATTTTAGGTAAAAAAAATAATTATTAATTTAAGTTATTTATTATTCTAAAAATCACTCGCTTGATCCCATGTGTACAACATAACCACTAGTCCAGCCCGGGCCTTGGACTGGCACAGGCCCGCCGAAGGAATATGAAATTATTTTTGTTTTATTTACTGTCGTGTATTTCTATAGGGTTTGCGCAACATTCCATGGAAATCACTTTATACATTCCGTATTAAATTACTTTATATATTCAATGATAAATCACTTATCATTCAATTTTTGGTGCAACTGATCTGGAAGAGTATTTAAATACAATTAAATAAAAATTATTAAATCAAA
This sequence comes from Trichonephila clavata, assembly GCA_019973975.1. Taxonomy (NCBI): domain Eukaryota; kingdom Metazoa; phylum Arthropoda; class Arachnida; order Araneae; family Nephilidae; genus Trichonephila; species Trichonephila clavata. The sequence continues at coordinate 13,724 of BMAO01030934.1, forward strand.
GTAATTTAAAATGTAAGCAATCAACGTACCCCTTCAGCAGGCCGAGGTAAAATTATCAAGCACTGAATGAGCCGGACGGCACCACACAAGTGGATACATGTCTAGGGCAACATCCAATTGTAACCTCGCGTGGATACATGACTTATTTAAACGTACAAACTGTATAACCAGCACAGGTAACAGTGTAAGGTAGATTTTCTTTTAGATGGATTGTGTAAAATTACAAAAGTTGGGTTACAAAACATCTGGGTTAAAAACATTTCAACGCTAGGAAAATTAGAATTAAAACTACAAATTTTTTTGAAATTCATCGAAATGTTCCTGGAACAAAATGCTTTTCTTCATACTTTACATAAGTAGATTGTCGTTTTTGTTATATTTCTTCATCTTCTACATTACAAATAGATAAATAAAAATAGATAATAGTAACAGTCGTAAATATATATATATATATATATATATATATATTATATATACTAGCCGTTACACCCCGCTTCGCGCTGGGTGCTTATATACTTATACTGTAACTGTCACCTCTTGATAAAAAAAAAAGGACAGAACTCATCTAAATCGCATTTTCTAAAAATCTCTAAAATTGAAGTATAGAATGATGTTTGCACTTTCGTAACACTATAATGAAGTAGATTCCTGCAAAACCAATTTTTGGTGGATCTCTACTCTGTAAAATAAACATGCAAGCCAAATCTAACGGGGGGAAAACGAAATTTTTACTATCAAATTGATCAAAAAATCCAGTTGAGAGTCGTTTTACCAAAATAACCGTTCTTGGCGGATTTCAATTCAACAAAGGAAAAATGTTAACCAAATTTCATTATTCAGTCTTGTAATTCAAAAAAAAGGAATTTTTTGTCAGTACGCCCCAGTAACCCCTTCTCCTCTCAAGAGTTGATTTCTGAAAAATACATTCTTAGTTGATCGTATTCAACCAAAGAAACATGCTTAACAAATTTCAAGTATGTGGTCTAACAATTCAAAAACAGGAATTTGTTTCTATATAGCTCCTCTTGACCCCTCGCAACCCTCCTTACGGTCGATTTTCATTTACTTTTTGTTAGAAGAACTTTATTCCAAGAAAGGAACATACCTACCAATTTTCAAGGAGGTAGATCTAATAGGATCTCGGAAATATTTATCGATTACGCCCCTTAACCTAGCGAAATGAAACTTGGTGGTAGATATTCGCGAAACCCATTTTGTAGCGATTCTATACTCTACGAAAGGAAACTGCTTACGAAATTTCAAGTCTGTACGTCTAATAGTTTAAAAATGGGGATAATCATGTATACAGCCCCTTGAGCCCCCGCTACGCCACTTGGGGGTCTGTTTTCACAAAACCCATTTTGGGAACTCTACTCTATGAAAGGAATTTGTTTATCAAATTTGAAGACTATGCGTCTAATGAATTAAAAATGGAAAAAATAATCTATAAACACCCCTTAAGCCCCACAACGCCACTTGGCGGTCGATTTTTACGAAACGCATTTTGTAGCGTATCTCTATCCTATGAGAGTAATCTGCTTACCAAATTTCAAGACTGTGAGTCTAATAGTTAAAAAATTGGAATAATTATTTATGTCTCCTCTTAACCCCTTGAGGCGCATTGAAGCAGGGCAGTCGATCACAGATATTGCTCTTTCCTCCGGCGTTCATGAATCTATAATTTCACGTTTATGGAAGCAATTCCAAACCACACAGACAGTTATCCGAAGGCCCGTAGGCGGTCGCCCAAGGGTTAAAACTCCCACGGAAGATGGATATAATGCTGTTGTAGCCAAGCGGAATCGCAGAACGGCCTCCACACGTGTGACATCTATGGTTACAGCGTTCTTTGGTAAGGCTATATCTGCAGCTACTGTATGCCGAACATTACATATGAATGAACTGTATGCCCGGGTACCTCGAGTTCGTGTTCCTCTATCCGTCCAATCAAGAGGGGCACGGTTAAAGTGGTGCCGGGAATATGGCAATTGGACTGTGTCTGACTGGGGCAATGTCATGTTTACTGATGAGTCAAGATTTGCTCTGGAGCCAGATGACAAGCGTATAAAGATATGGCGTAAACAAGGAACACGCAATCAGCCCCAAAACATCCCCGAACATCACGCATTCCGAGGAGGAAGCATTATGGTGTGGGCAGGGATTTATTTCATTAGGATACCGCACCGACCTGCACATCTTTAAACGGGGTTCTTTGCCGGCTGTCCGGTATCGAGATGAAGTCCTAGAACCCATTGTCAGATTGTACGTTGCAGCAGTTGGCCTACTATGCACGTCCCCATAGAGCTGACATCGTCGATGACTACCTGGAAAGTGAAAGGATTGTGCGTATGGCGTCGCCAGCATATTTGCCCGACCTTAATCCAATTGAAAATCTTTGGGATGCTCTCGGCCGTGCTGTATCTTCACGTTTCCCACCTCCAGCCTGCCCCAGACTCCTTATTGAGCTGGAAACTGTTCTACAAGAAGAATGGCGATTGCTTAATTCTACGGTGGTAGACCACCTAATTGAAAGCATGGTCAGAAGGTGTAAACTTTGCATGCAGATGAGGGTGGGGGGTCACATACCCTATTAATGTTCTTTTCTTCATTTTATGCTGTTTATTTTCACTTTATACATAATTCTGTTTAAGTCTCCAGTAAGACATTATCTGATAACTTACAAAAATTTAATATTGTTTTCATTTCTGTATATAGTTACTGATTTTATTTTATGTATAAATATATATGCTACTTTACTGCTAAATATTGTGTTAATCAAAGCAGTATTTGTTGATTTTTTTGCATTTTACATCTTCGTGCTTAACTTTTGGAAGTGAGTGTATACATATATATCGGTTCCTGGCAATTATTCTCATTCTGTATCACCTTCATTGAAATCCAACGAAGATGACATATTGGCAAGAAAAAGTAAAAAATAAGAATAGTTATAGAAAACGAAACGAAGTTAGAAAGTTACACAAAAGAGAAACAAAAGAAAGCGAAACGAAACACGAATGAAGGTGCGCCTTAGTCCGCGTAAAAAAGAAAAAGTGAAATGTGTTTCATAACGTCAAGATCAGTAACCCCTTAAGAATCGGATAATTTTGAAGAAAACGGTCCTAAAAGTTCCTATTTTTTATTCAAGAAAATTATATAAAACGAAGTACATGTTCAATATATGTATTCATTTTTAATTTTTGGATTGATTTTTAGCTTGAAATACGAAATTTAATTTTTTAAGTAAAGCAAAAATTTAGGGTCATAATCACTGAATGTTGGCTCTCCAACAAAGAGGAAAATTTTTTAAAAAACATGTGTTTTAAATATTAAATGAATTTTATTACACTTTTGCATTATATAAATAAACATTAGTAATTCTCTTTTTGTGAGATAAGTTTCAAAACATGAGATGCAAAGGCCAAACGCACAAACTGGACAGTATTACTGAGTTTCCTCTCTGCATCTCTTATTGTTTTCATCTTTTTTGAACAACAAACTTTGCATTCTCTTGATGGTTGCCACTTCTTACCAGTTGGAGGTATCTGTCTAATAAAATGTCTTTCAATCAAATGGTTGGGGTTATTCTCCAAATTCGTCTGGCCTCTTTTTGCAGTGGTTTCTGACACAGAGCACTTTTCAATAAGTTCATCTACTAAAGATAAACGAACATCAAATGTGATTTTTTGCCTCTTTGTTTTTTATAAATAAGGTACTAGCTCAAAATAGTTTGATCTAACAAATAAAAAAAATCTTATAGTATTTCTTACCTCGTTTTAGAGCAATTCAGTAAAATCCGATTTACTTCCTGACTAACTGTATAGTGTGTATACAGTATTAATATATATATATATATATATTTATCAGCTTTTTTTCCAGAATTTTTACCCACGTGTTTTTACGAAGAGCGCAACTGAGAGTACTTGACCTAAGATTAAAAAACCGTATCGCTACTACATATGTTTGTTGTGCTGACATTTAGTTAAAAAAATAAATAATTATCACTAAGCACGTTAAAAATAATCTGGTGTATAGATTAAGAAAAAAAAACAATATTCCGGGCTTAATAAATAGATTATTTGAAGCTTTTACAGCAAGTTACTTTTCAACACTCCAGCCCGGAAATATCACGGGCACGAGGAATAGAGAGGGAAATTTCGCCCCTTGAATTTGACGGGAGTGAGAGGCAAGGGAGTAAATCTGGCATTTCTGGGGATACTAGAAAGTGAAGTCTGTTGCATAAGGGGATAAGAAACGTTTCATGTGCACATGTGTAAAGTCACCAAAAGCCATGTGTAGTCAATAGAGGAAAACCGTGTTATGCGTAGGTATGTATTTTTTGCATTGAACTGACATAACTATTTATGGTTCATATGCGTGACTTATAGCATGTGACACCAAATGAGGCATGGTCGGCACTGGACCCTGCCTTGAAGAATCAATGGTGTTAAGGACAGTGTCTGAGGGAACCGGATGCAAAACGATTTTATTCCCAATGAGGAATGGAAATGATCTTGTGGGGCGTGAAAGAGTCCTGTTCTAGAATTACTATATAAATGTATCATTTTAATTCATGGCTTTTAACTTCGGTTAAACATTTATACTGTATAGTATGTACTTTTTAAAAATATTTTAAAGTAATTTTATACATATGTACGATTGTGTTGTTTAATTACACAGTTTAAAATTTAAATGTGTTGGGGAAAAAAATCAGGAGTTTTTTCTTACCCTCTTGACAATTCGAAGTTTTCCATTGGTCCCTTCAACTTCGAAATATCGAGAGTCGACTGCATATATACTGCTGATTGTAAAAAATGCAACACCATGAAGAAAGTATCAGCCTTAAATGAAATTTAATGTACAAACGACTTGTTTTAGTACAAATAAATGATGAAATTTTCAAAGTAAAAAAACAATATTAAGTGTATGAAATCAGTATTTAGTGTAGCCACCACGCGCTGCAATAAGTGCTGCTATGCGACGTAGCATGGGGTCAAACAGATTTTGAATATCTGCTTGTGGAAAAGAATTCTATATTGCTTATATGCGCAGGAAAAGTTCGTCTTTTGAAGCTGCAGGACGCGAATCACGAGCAAGACGCCAAACAATGAAGTCTCATACATACTCAATAAACGACATATCTGGTGAATAAGCAGGCCAAGTTGCAGGTGAAGTTGCATGTGTTGGGCTGAACAGAAGTCTCGAACAGTCTTTGCAACATGTGGGCGTGCATTATCATGCTGAAAGATAGCTCCTGGGATGCCTTTAAGGAAGGGAACGACTTCGAGCTGTAGCGCTTCACGAACGTACCTGTTGCTATTGAGAATACCTCAATTCGTAGAAAATTCGATCGTCTATGATACGAATTTGCACCCCAAACCATAACTCCGGGTGTTAGGCCACTATGTCGTTCTTAACTCACTCTGGAAGGCAGCGTTCATCCCCAACGGGCTGCCAACTACCTGGAGGAATCTGTACGGTCATTACCACCATGTGGAACTGGTGTGGATCGTCACGCACTGACGTCACCTTCCATCGTCCTCTGCAAGTTTTTCGAGTTGTTCGGTGCTCGTCGGTCCACTACTTCCAAAATCGCGTCACTGTGGAACTGTTCCGCTTTGCACGGGCTCCTATTTCACGATAGTAAAATCCTCCTTCTTGAATGCCGATAATCCCCCTCCTTTCAAAATCCGTAAGTTGTTGGAATTTCTCCTTATTTCGTCGTGAAGGCATACTTAGGTCTCATTAAACGTTCGCTACTAACAAATAATCATTAACTTAATTCAACGTCCCACTACAGCGCTCTATTTATACGATTTCAGCATCAGTTCAGAGGGTGCTGCGCACGCCACGCATCTGCGGTGGCTCTGAAACTTTACTATCTTATGTAACATCCTATAATTGATATTTGCTGCAAAGTTCATTTAATTATGATGATTACTGCATGGTGTTTACTTTTTTACAAACATCAGTATATATAATTATATATATATATATAGTCATACATTATCAAAAAATGCCGTCGACTTTGGTGCGTACTGGCTAGTATATAATAAAGTAGAGGGAAAATACAGTTGAACTTAAAACCGTGTTTTAAATAGATATTTCACTTTCCTGCAAAAATTAATGTTTTTAACATCTGACTCATCAATTTTCAAACCTTTTCACTGTAAGTAAGAATTATATTTTCTATGAACTACCTATAATACGAAAGTTAAATATATCATACGATCTTATATTTTCGCAGTTGAGTACCTTCTATAAGTTGATAATTAAGATATGATTAAACACAATTTATAGCTTAATTGAAGTAACGAGCGTTCAAAGCCTTCTTGCTTTGTATTTTCTAAAATATATTAAAGTTATTCTCTTTCCTTCTAAAGTCTCTGGAACAAGAAACATAATCTGATAAATTATTTTGACAGGATAACTCATTATTTATGAGAGAACAATACATAATCTCACACACAAACGCACACACAGATATTGCATACGTATATATATAATATTTGGTATAATATTATATCCTTACTCGGATGGTTGAAAAGTACGACAATCGAAATGAAAGAATAAAAAAACAATGCGGTCAAAAATTAATGAATATTTTGAATAATTTTAAGTGAGGAATTGCAAATTAAACTCCATGGCAAGTCTAATAAACCTAAAATAAATAAATGTAAATAAATTTAGCTGAATTATTTAGTACTTCTCAGGTTCATCTATCAATTAATGTCAAAATGATTTTTTCACGCAGCAGGGAAAGACGCTTTATGAAAAGTCCTTTCTTAGTGAATCTTAAATATAAACAAGGGATGGCTATTCTTTTTGGGAAAAGTGCCACTATTTGATAAAAAATAATAAAACGTGCCCCTTCCAACTTTTCCAACAAGCAAATGTGGAAAAGTGAAAAAATTTTACGTATAAGTTTAGGGGATTTTTACGCAAATAGCGCATTTTTTAATGTAAGTCTATGTAGCCAAAATTTAAAAATAATAAAATAAAAAAGACGAAAGTACAAACTTAGGATTTAATTTCAATAAGGTTTTTTACAGTTCAATAAATTAAGTTAAGTATAAAATAAAAATGAGTAACTTGAATCATATAATTCAAAATAATTATTAAACGTTCAGTATTTACTTAATGTGACTTTTGAATTACTACATTTTTTGTATTAGGATTAGCTCTTACAGATTCTAACCAAATTAGGATATTATAGGTGCACATTAGCTACTTTTGAGTGATATTTATTTTATTACATTTTTTTCATAGCTAGAAACACATTTATAAACATGTTTTGATCCAAATTTTGAGGTTCTTTTATCTGAGACAACCCCACTTCAATAAAATTGTAAGAAAATGGTTATTTATTATCTTTTCAAAAAATTATAAATTTTCCATTAAGTCTTTCCGTGCCACTGTTACAACTCCATCATGCCACACTGTGGCAATCGTACTGCGGGTTGGCCATCCCTGCTATAAACAAATGAAACTTGTCTACCAAATTTCAAGTCTGAAGGTCTCGGGAGATCTTCTGAGATGCGAGTGAGATATAAAGCGGCGAGTCTTACCTTATATAAAGTCTTCTCAAGTGGAAGAGAGATTTTTCTTTTTATATATACTATAAAGAATGCTTACTTCTGTGTAAAAAAGTCCACATGGAAAAGGCATGTTTGAAATAAAATAAAAAATTCCACTCAGAGGTCTTACGAAGAGAATGGTTCGTTTTTTTGTAAATGTCTGCAGTGCACGAAAAACTCCTTACACTTTTAGCTGAAAGAATCAAAAAGTTTTCGAGGAATGTTCCTTTGGGAATACCTAAATCCTTATATTTAGCTAACTTTTTGAATTTCTCTCGGAAAGAAGCAAAATGTTGCGACTTCAACTCACTCAAGTATAGCTTTATATTTATCAATATTTTTGATTCTGGAATATTTTAAAATAATATTGTTTTACTAATCCTGCTTGAAGGCCAGTGGTGTCAGAAATCACAGTTTCAGACAAGGTCAAATGTCAAGGACAGCACATCGGCTATATACATTGCCTTAAATTCCACACCATCATTTGTAAAACTTTAAAAAATCCTCAGTAAATTTCTAAGTTTCTCTTTTTTAATACATTTCTCATATATGCTACTCAATTCTTTTTCAAGTAGCCTATATTAATACCCCTAAAATATATTATTTAAAAATATTAAGTATTTAAATGTTCTGCTACTTCTTATTTTTGAAATTAAGTTTCATTTATAAAATAATTAACACAATAATTGTTCCATAATTACAACTTTTGTGATAGAATTAAGCTTTAAAATAAATCGTTTACCCAGATATTGAGATTTTGATCTTCATATAACAAAGGCGGGAGTTATATATAACGCATAAAATATTTCTGAAAGTGTATTGTGTGTATATGTACATGTATGGAATCCAACAGTCGTGTGAGACTACAATTACCTATGACAACCAAAACATGTACAGTGGTGTTCAAAATTAAGAAAATACGCATATTTTGTCAAATTTTACAGAAAGAATTGAACAATATATAAAAATACTGTTTTGAAATAAAGATGCATGAGTACATCTTGGGAATCAAATACTTAAGCGTATACATGAGTGGGGGGGGGGGGAGAAACTAGTCGAGTAACAGAATTTATGAGGACACTTGCCAAAATCTACGTTTCGTACGCCAACACATTTCGCCGAATATCTTGGTGTTTTTTGCACCAATCGGTTAAATTCAAATAGAAAACCTGAGACTGCACACCAATATATGGAGGATGAAATAATGTGGCGAATTTTGTGTGGAACGCTAGAAGTAGTACAGTCTCAAATCCAGGTTTGATTCAATTAAATTCAATTAAATGCCCAGTGCGGTGTTCAGCTTAGAAAAACAGTCTTAGGATACCAGATCTGTTGAGAGAAAACCTAGGTAAGGTCGTCCTACAGCCAAGGCGACCTGAAAATATCGCCATTTGCCCATCATATCTAGACGTAACAGGGATTCTACAGATTCTGAGCTGTCTTGTGATTTATATGCTGCCTTAAGAATCGATAGTTTCAAGGTAGACTGTTTCCAGAAGACTTCATGAAAGAGAGTTGTTTGTAAGAAAAGCTGTTGTCTGTATCCCTCTCAGTTTTGCGAATAGGAGAGTCTATTTAAAATGGTGCAGAAACCATAGAAATTTTAGAGTATGGATCAATAGCCAATCAATGAGTCCTGGTCGAGCCTTATCAATGATTCTCACCGTTGTTTCGTTTGGAGAGAATAAATACCCTTTAATGTACAAGAAACCGACCATTACGGCAGAGGAAGCTTGATGGTCTGGACAGTCATCGTGGCCGTGGTAGCCGAGTGGTCTAGGCATCGGATCGTGGCTAGCGTGCCATGAGTTCGATCCTAGTACCACTGAAGACCCGCCGTGTAGGGGAGCGATGCACATAAAATCTGTCCAGAGCTCAAACGTCCTCCCGTTGGTGTGGTGTGGTAGTTAGGAGAGGAAGTTCCAGCTCAGGTGTCGTCGCGTCACTTGACCATGGTTCAAAATTACGCGGACCCTCCCCAAAAGCCCTCGGGTAGCTGAACAGTGGGACGTTAATATTCACTCACTCACTGGACAGTCATCACGTTAGATGACCGCTCACACCTCCATATCTTTCAAAAAAGCATTATGACTGCTGAGAGGCATAAGGGTGAGGTTTTGGAGGACTATATTCACCTTTTCATGGGTGCAGTTGGCCCTGATTTTATTTTAATGGATGATAACACAAGTCTACAAATAGCTCATCTGGTCAATGAATTTCTGATAGAGAGGGTATTCAACGGATGGATTGGCTAGTCAGATCTCTAGACCTCAATCCTATTAAGCATGTCTGGGACACTCTATAGAAGCCAATTGCAACTCTCATCTGTCATCCAAGAACCATACACGGACTGATAACACAGTTGCTGAACAAATAGGATTAGCTGTCACAGGAACTTATAAATTCCCTTATTTCTTGTACAAAATCATGGTGTGAGGCCAGTACATCCGTAAGAAGGGCCATAACTACTATTAACCATTTTTTTGTTCAAGTCTGCAACTGCTGTTTTATACCTTCCGATTCCGATGAGTAATACGACTGATCATGCATGTGTATTATAACTGTTGAATAATGAATTTTTTGTTTTACGTCAAATCTATGTGCATACCGAATTTCATTAAAATCTGAATTGTAGTTCTAGAGACAATCGACCAAATCTAAAAATTCTCTAAATTTTGAACACCTGTGTAGTTAAAGTAACTCCGTTTGAAATGTATTCTACCATCCCTACTCTAAGAGTATGGGATGGTATAGTGCATATCACATTTGATTGAACTGCTTGCACAGATATTTTATTCAGAGCTATACATATTTGTTGTATGATGTAAGAATAATGACATTTTAAGATCAATGCTGTAATATTAAATCTTGACGGGTTTCAGGCAAAACACCTGAAAATACTTAAAAATTGCTATGGAATATGTATGAGGATTCTACAACGTCCAGATCAAAGGCAAATGTGTAATATCGGTGTTTTAAAGAAGGTCGAGAATTGCAGCAAAGATAAAGTCATGATGAAGTTTATTTTTACTTTGAAGGAATTGTTTCTTTGTTATTTATTTCTTTGAGTGAACAAGGTGTATTTTTTAAACATTATGCGTCATTTGAAGGAGTTGCTTGGTGTAAATGGGTTCAGAAGTGGCAAAGTGAACAGTGTTACCTTTTCGAGTGACAAATTACCACCATATAAGTTGCAGATTGTGGCAAAGTTTTTCCATCAAACTGATACTAAAGTGCTTCAATATTTCTATTAATAAAAATAAATTGAAAGGACATCATTTTGTCTCATCAATTCCGGCCAAAGCGGCACATTGGGAGAGGCCTTGTAGCAGGTTATTGCAACAGATATTTTCCATCAGTGCTTCAAGAGACCGTATCAGCGTTGGCAAAAGTGTATTAAGAGGATTATTGTGCGTCAGTATTTTAAAATCTTCAAGGTAAGAATTTTTGAGCTATTCCTTTGAACTTCTGGATCCTTCTACATATATACTATACTGTTTAAATTAATTGGGACAAATGGAAAAAAGGTGATTTTTTCTAAAACCCTAGGTTTTTATTATTATATACCTCAAATAGACTGAAAAATCTGTATATTAGTACGAAGTATCACTTCCTTTACCAGAAATGACTTTTTCAAACCGTCTTGGCATTTACACCACTAAAGTAGCACACATATTCTTGATTTCATCATCTTGGAAACACACTAGTATAGCCCTTTTTATCATTTGTTCCGTTGCCGTGCGATTCATCTTATCGAAACGATTCTTGAGAATATGCCGTCAGTTTTGAATAGGATTTAAGTCAGGGGAATTTTCAAGCCAATCAAGTACTTTTATTTTATTTTCCTTGTAAAACTATGGACCAATTTCGAATTGTGATAAGGGCCAAGTCATGTTCAAATGCTCCATCAAATGTTTCCATGAATATATGGAACAATCCTACTACATAATATTTCTATATATTTGACAGAATCCTTCATGTATTTAAGAGGAACTAAGCTTTCAGGGCCATTTGTTGTGAAAAAAACCTAAATATCTACTTAGAAGGGTGTTTTACAATTTATTGGATATGATCTGATAACAGTTTCCACTTCACTTCGTCTAACTCCGCTTGATTTGTATCTGCACAAATAAATGTTTCATCACTCAAAATCACCTTCTTCCAGTCGTTAACAGTCCATGATTGGTATTTTTGCCCATGCTAAAGTTTTTTCATTATTTTCTTAGTTAGAAATAGTTTTTTTCTCAGTCTTGTTGCCTTAAGGCCACCCTCCAGATGCCTTTTCGCACAATTGAGGTACTCACTTCAACACCATTATCCAATAATTCCCTTCAAAGGTCTATTCTTGCCTTTTTTAGATTTATTTTGCTACTTCTTAATAAAATTTTATCAATTCTTCGAGTAGTTCTCCACTTGCGAACACATTTTTCTTTTCTTTTATGGAGACGATGACCCAGAATTTTGAAATGTTCTTAAACACTTAATTCGATCACACCAACTGCCATAATTATGTCTCCCACAGTTATAGAATTTTGTTCATTGATAGTGATTTATTTTAGAACGGTTCTTTGGTGCAATATCCATCTTTCAACAAGTAAAAGTAACACGTCTTATACAGGACGCAAAATTGAAATTAAAAGCTGCTCAACTGAAAGGCTCCAACTGAGCTCCTGAAACATTAAAATGAATAAATTATAGTCAAAGTCGATCAGTCACACTATCTAAAGGCAGATATGACGGGTTTGAGGTGGATTAGTACATCACTAGTAATCACATTTCAACTCAAACAAGAAAAGCATGCTTGTCCCAATTAATTTTGATTCGAACAGTATATATATATATAAATATATATATTAATATAGCAGTGTTAAAATGGGCAGTGTTATTTGTTAACATAGGAGTAAGAGATAAGTTTCAGGATAATTCAACTTGTATTTTCTATTTAGCAGTGATCAAAGTACTTTTAGTTTAACAGAATTAAAATAAAAATTGTATTGATATTTCAACATTTGATACCTAATTAATTACCTTATTTTTTGTTACTGTACTTACAATATTAAAAGTAATATGCATTCATGCACTTATTTTTTATTGAAAAGCAAATGATTTTTGTAGGGTTTTCTCAATCTTTAAAAAAAAGACATTCACATTCTTTGAAATAAAATGCACAGTAAAATGCAGACAGTTATTCCTTTTTATCTTCTTCCGGAAAATAATAAATTTTACCTCTAAAGTGGCCATGGAATGCTGTCTTAGAAGAAAAACAAATTGTAAACCCTCCTTTGGCAAATTTTATTATGCCTTTAGGGCTCATAAATTCTTAGAACTTTCCACAAATTGTCAATTCACAGCTTCTTTTTCAATAAATTGCTTTTATTTTCTTGATTTTGCTGTAAATTAAACATTTTCAACATCTTTGAAAAGAAAGATAAGAAAATAAAGCAGTATCTTTCTCAGAAATAATTATAGAAAACTTTAGAAAATTAAACTTCAAGCCTGTTTAAAAAAAGATAATTTCCACTCTTATTCTAAAAGCGATAACTTTTATTCATTTACATCGTTAAAAACATTTATAATCATTTATAATGTTTTTCATAACAAAGAATTTCAGACAATGTAATATTGATATGGCCTTCAGAAAAACAATTTGATCCTCTTAAAAAAATGATTTTTTTTATGCACACATATTTGTAATAACATAACTAGAGATTTTCAGTATTTTTTCTCTAAAATGAATATTTTCGAAGCCCTGTGGCTGAGTGTATCACGCTTCCATGCCACTGGACATCCCTTCAGTGGGTCGATAAATGAGTAACAAGCTTGGTTGGGAACTTAACCCTGGGGTTTTCACGTCAGACTGACAATCCGCTCATGCTCTCCAGGGCCCAAGGTATTGAAAACTGAGATGGACACAGTAAGCCTTGGTTCTCATGCATAATTGCGCAACTGAGTTTCGTTCATGAGTATTTTCATTCCGCTAGTCTTAGCTGTGGAGTATATTGCCTCTTATGGCGTCTCGATTCATCTTTGTTTCCGACAATTTACTTTTCATTAATTTTCTTTGAGATTGATGTGTTAATCGTTAATATCAAAACCAAAATCGTATACTTGCTAAAGCTAATTTTTTTTAGTTTTATATATAAAATAATAACCTATTGGTAGAACACTTACTTCTATCTGTGAGAGATAAAAAATGTCTGCAATTATTGATATAATTATTCAATTATTAAATATTCTTACGCTTCAGGAAAAATAGAGTTACTGTAAAAGTCGTCTAAAATTTCAGAAAGTTCATTAATTTACAGATATGTCGTTGATATAAATCACTATTGTCCAATTAAGTTTTGATTTTTATTTAAAAATCTTTTGTCTAAGGAACAGTTCTGTTACGTTGTGGATTATCTTTCAAATATAGGGTAGACATACGTAAAAATAAGGGTAGCCCAAATGGAATGTGGACACGAGCAATTGTGTCGAATGATTGCAGCTATAGCAACCTCATCGAACATGGATATAAAGGGAGGTAGGAAGTGTACGCTGCATACGATGTGCAATAATGTAACCTATTCGTTAGAGAAAAATAGATCAAAAGTAAAGTCATGCTATTCATGGATGAGTCCATATTAAGACAATGCGGGGTAGTATGGTAGTATGACTGGATGCGACCATCTATTAGCGAATGGGACGGTCTATAGCTAGCACTCAAACCATTGGAGCAAAAATTTTCGTAAAGGGCGGGAAACGATATCAGATCTCCATGACAATGCCGGCCCAGAAGTCTCCCGTGAAACCCGCACAACCTTAAAAAAATTCAATTGAAAAGTGTTGGAACATCCGACGTGCAGTCCATATTTGTCTCCTTGAAACCTTCCATACTTTTTGCTCTAACGAGAGCATTACGTTTCCCTTCAAACGAAGAGGTGAAGGAAACTATGCCGGACTTCCTCGAGAATCAACAACGATATTTCTACAGCGAAGGCAACTGTCAAAAAAGATGGGATTTGTGTTAAACATCCATGATGATTTATTTTAATTTCAAATAATTCATCCTTCAAGGTATTCCTTCAATTCAACTTGTTCACTTTTCATTTGGGCAACCCCTATAATAAGCAAGATTCTTTCTGAAAAAATCTTGTGATTTATTCTAAAACTACCTAGAAATTACAACATATTTAATTCATAGGAAATAATTTTAAAAAAAAATTTAAATAGACAGTATTATATATATAATCCAAAATAGTTTGAACTCAAAGTACACACAGCAATATGAAACTGCAGATCATTGAATCGCACGGTTTACTGTCAAGCTTAGAGTGGCATGTGTTACGTCCTTGTTTCATCCTTATATAGGTCACTTTCCTTTATCTAACCCTTTCTCCGAGTATTGTGACCTTATAAGAATATATATAGAATTAAGTTTATTGATAACTAAGTCTTAGTATCAAACTTCCAATTGTATTGAAAATCATTCTTATAGTCCCCGTCTGTCGATTTAAAAAATCAGGACTTGAATTTCAAAGACGGAAATATATTTATTTTTACTACTCCATAAGCCCTCTTTCCTCAGAATCGATTTCCACAAAATCAGTTTTTAGAGAATTTCTGTTCCCCAAAGAAATATGCTTGCCGGATTTCATATCTGTATGTTTAATTTTCAATGGGAATTTCTTAAAATCTGTAGTGCCTCCTTAATCCCCTTTGGGAGTTCATTTTCGAAAACTTGTTATTAGCGAATCTCTACTTAATAAAATATGTTTGTTAAATTTTAGGTATGTACATCTAATTCCGTATCCCCATTATAAAAGTCGATTTTAGAAAAGCCCGTTCTTAACGGATCTCCTCTGAACAAAAGAAACATTCTTGCCATATATTGATTCTGTAGATCTAATGTTTCCGGAGATCTCGGGATGAGTGACTGAGCCGGCATATACATCATTATATAATACAATATATAAAACATTATATATGGATAAATAGATGAAGATGATTATATATATATATGAATAAATAAATAACCTTCTAGGACCATCTGATGCTCTCACGCGAAATAATTATCTCAAACCTATCTAGATTGGTTCCAGAACAATTTATTTTGTCGCTAAATTTCGTGACATTATGATGACCAAATATATCTCCATATTGGTCGCCAAAGTCACTCATTTTCATTTATTGTTCCTGAATGAATATTCTCTACCATGACCTGTAAATCCCCTTTCTATCCACAATAACGTTTCGGCAGAGAAGCAAATAGAATCAAAAATTTCCAAAGCAATACATACATACATTTTATATCTTTGTAAGATACTAATTATTAGTTCCGTGCTTCATCCTGTCAGTGAAGTTATTTCTCATTCAAATTAAGTAAATGTTATTTACTTAAAAGAACAGCTATATTGTAATTAAAAAATTGACTTTTTGATGGAAAAATAACAATTCCTGAGATAAACTAAAACAAATTTGATGCTTACACTAATACAAATGCGTAAGCCGAACGTTCGATGGTTCAGATACTTCAATATTGTCATTAATACTCATACGATAGTCCCTTTGAAGTTCTCAATGTTATTTATAATTGAATTTTGCTTATAACGAACTTGAAAGTAATGAGAGAAAAAATTAAAATAAAGCGGGCTGTCTGATTGTAGTAAATATATTATGGAGATTTTATGTAATAATAACATCATTTAAATAATTAAATTCCCGTGACATAGTAATAATTGATTAAATTTGTATATTGGTTTTTATATTCAAAAAGAAAATATTTTTTTTCAGTAATGAACTGGTAGAAATGCAATATAGTATACGCAAAAATTATTAGGTAAGTTTAAATATATTTTCAAGTTTTACATATATCTTTATAATTTGTAATGGGTGAAAATTCCACTTAATATTGCTTCTAAGACATTCATAGGTACGAACAGAACCAATCAAAATAACAAGGAACTCTTATGCATTAAACGCTTCATTCACCTTCTTATTTGAGTTAAATTGCTCGCAACTAATTTTCTTACACTACATTTAAAGGTCGTCTGATTATATACCTGATGATTTGTGCCCATAAAAAGTTGAATTATATTATGTTCACTCATAAATTAAATATCGATGTTTAATTTGGGGGAGAATGTCCTTTTAGGCGGTCAGTTTAAGGAACTATTCAACCCCTTAAATGGTTTCTGTAAACCGTACGGACTACCGAAAACTAGCCACAACCGGGTTGCCTATAGTCTGTATGGGTACTGATATTTTTTTTCTATATTTGATTTGTTAATTCTTATAGCGTGATTATAAGTGCTAGTGTTTCTAAGAGATGCAGTTTGTTCATGGTACTGAAATACTTCTCTTCTGGCATTTTTTTATTGAAGGCAGAAATTCAGATTCTTGAAAATATTCGATGAAGAAGAATGATTGGGAAATCAATGTGCAATTTGTTGCTTGAGAAGAAATGCAATGGAAGCTGATATTATCTCTATCTCCATTGCAATGTAAGACATAGTATTACATCATGCTTCAAACTGTGTGTGCACACACACATAAAATCCGTAACCATTTGAAAAAAAAGGTACGAACATGAAGTTTTTTTGTAATTATGAGAGAAATCTTTTTAAAATACATGAAACATGCTCCATAGCATGCAGAGTGCATATACAAGGGGTGATCAAATGAAAAGGTACGAAACGACGCGGTGGGTACAAATATAGACTTTATTCAAAATATACACCATAGGCCTGAGCACAACGATCCCACTGATGAACAAGCCGCAGGATTCCTTGTTCCCAGAATTCCTGTGGCTGTGACGAGACCCAGTCCTTCACAGTGTCCTTGAGTACGTCGTCCGAGTTGAAGCGCTTTCCTTTCAGGTGTTTCTTCAGTGGACCATACACATGGAAATCGCAGGGTGACATGTCCGGACTGTAGGACGGATGGTCCAACGTCTCCCATTGGAACTTGTCCAGTTCCATTTGTGTGAGGAGACGTGTGGACGCGCGTTATCATGGAGCAGAACCACAACCTCCGTGAGCAGTCCCGGTCTTTTGTTCTTGATGGACCTGCGTAGGCGTCGGAGTGTCTCACAGTACACATCGGAGTTAATGCTTTTTCTGTGATCGAGTAATTCTGTGCTCGCATCATTTGAACGCCACTTTTTATAAGAGCCTTTGCTCTCTCCTGCGCATGCGGGCACCCGCGCATGATCCGATCCCAGTCAGTCTCCAATGGCATCTCGAGATGTCTCGCTACATTCTCCCTTGGCGGAATATGCAAATATTTAACTGTTTCATTTTTATGTCGTTTCGTACCTTTTCATTTGATCACCCCTTGTATAAAAAGTAAACATTTAAGGGTTTTTTTATAAGCATTTAAAAACTTTAAAATTGAAAACTAAATTAAAATTCTTCCGTTTTAGCATTCTATATTAAGTATTAAAATTTGTTATATATTCAATAAAAAGTGTGCCTTTTTTTGAAATATTTCAAGCAAAACAATGAGCGTTTTAAGATTTAAGTTCACACCTGCCACATATTACATTTTTAATTACAAATGTATGTTTGAAATATTTGTTATTCTCACTGTGTTATACTTCACGAAATTCTATTACAATCATATTTAGTCTCTTGAGTGAAAAACTTCTCCTACATTCGAATAAGGAGTTACAAGCAATATACTGGAGAGATCCTGAAACACATGAACATTTGTAAGCTATCGACTAAATCGATCGAGAGTAATATCAATGGAATTGATCATTCAGGTGCAAAATTCAGTTCAATAACTTTAGTTGCTCAATATGTAGGACGTGAGAGTAAAGTGAAGAAATTCTACCAAATTCTGGATAACTCTTTTCGAGTTCTGCTTCACAAAAGTTGGTTCGATGGGAAAAGGACATTCTTTATTCTTTTCAGGAATTGGACTTCGTGCCTAGAATTGCATATTAGTTTTATCTTTCTTCCTTGATAGAATGAACAAATATAAAAGATACGGGGATGATTTTTTTTTGTAATAATGTGATTAGTAATAATAACAATTACAATATACAAGTGTTTTTATTTTGAATTTTTTTTGTAAAAATTTAAGGAATAAATTGTGAAAATTTATCAAAGTTTACGCTATATGCTAAGAGTAAGATTTTTTTCCAAATATAAGTATACTAATCCACAATATTATTCTATTTCGTGGACTTAGAAAAAAAATTAATATTATAAAACAAAATAATATTTTAAAGTATCTATATATACCTTACAAATTCAAGTCTCAAAAAAGAAACTTTATTTATCCGTATAACGTTATTACTATTTCTGTATTTTCAATAGATTTTTGTTCAATTCAACTTAAACAGATGCATAAGAAAATGTTTATAGAACTTGCTTTGTTGAATGGATTATGAAATATATGAATGGATATTTTGAAAAGTTGGCCATACTTGAAACAATTTCAAACATTAATTTATTCTCTAATATTTATCGACGAAAGTTTTTATCTTTCTAAAGCATTTTTTTAAAAATTATATTAACATTTATCTAATTATTCTTATTTATAGACTCTGAGTTTTTCTGTAAATCCTTTTCAATGTAAGAAAAAAACATAATTAAAACATGTACAAATTTTTTGGTGAAATATTATTTAATTTTAAGAGGTCTCAGGACCTTAAAAGTTACTCGTAAACTCGAAAAAGCATCCCTTTTTAAAACAATGTAACTTAGCAAAATAACAAAACAATACTTTGAAATTTTTACCACATGAGTATCGCATACATGTACATTATTTCACATTATTTCAGAAAATTTCAATAAAAACTTAAAAAGTTATAAAGAAATAAAAATTTGGCAATTTTTTAAAATTAGGAAAATTAGCATTTTACACCGCGCAGGATTCTAAAGTACAAAATTGATTAAAATTTACAAAATTGATTTTACTTGGTATAAATCAAGTACCCTTTTGTACTTATACAAACTCTTAAAGTATTTAGAGAAAAAAAATATTTTTAAAATACAATTATGAAGAAAATTTTAAGACTTTAGAAAAAATTCAATTAAATCTCAAATAAAAAAAATTCTGTTAAAACTTGTTTGAAATTTTTTCTATAAGTTATAAAAAAAACCTTATTTTGAACATATGTATGAAATTTCATATTGGTATGATGAATAGTTTTTGAAAAATCCTGCGCGGAAGCCAAACTTTTTTATTTTGAGAAAAGTGAAGTTAAAGATAAAAAATAACAAAAAACAAAATTAAACATACCAGTATGCATTAAAAAGCCCCAGAAGCATAAATATTGCCTCTGCAAGCTTAAACTGTTCAATTTCTTTAAGTATCTTAAGTTTTTTTAACTTTACGAGCTTCAAAGTAGGTTTTGGTAACTTGTCTCTTCGCCGTGGACTTACGTACTTTGTCAACATTTACACAATTCAAAATATTTTTTATTTATTTTTAAATCCAAAGCACGCATCATATAAATTCTGCTCTTACTTCCATCATTGTATTCACATGCAGCTATAAATGCAGCTATTTTTGCGACACTAATTCCTGATCCAATCAATTTCGGGCTATACTTCCAAATTATTGAATTCATTGATTCATTGGTATTTTGAGTAAAAACAGGTTTAATCACTTCAGAAACTGCTTTTGGTAAGGTGTTCTTGTGAGAAAATTCATTCACTGCATTGTTGTGGACTGAACCATTGAACTTACGCCAGCTACTTTTGCCTTTAGGGCAAAACCAATGTTTCGGTTCATCATCTGTGCTAGATGTATGAGCCCACACAGCCCAGACAGCTTGCCTCATCTCATTCACATTTTGGGAATTGGCACGAATAGCATTACCACAATAAGTCGTCAATTTGCTTATAACACCATCAGTTAGATGACCTTTCCCACCAATTGTTTTTCCCGTCGGGAAGCTTCTTTTTCCCCAATAAAACTTTTAACTTCCACAAGCGGCTACCCATTCGCTTTGGCCCACACACTCTATTTTTTCAATCGCAACACTATCACCATATGGTTTTTTTTTCGGCAACAGATGAAAATGTCTTTGGGTCACCATCACCTATGTACCACTGGTATTTCAAACCATGTTTTTGTTCCAATCGAAAGAAAATTTTCTACATTCCGCAGACTTCCATTCCTCCAGCAGACCCGCTATGGTTTTTTTCTGCAGAAAGTTTGGTGCTTAGCCAAAAAGCACTATATTTTGGTCCAAACTTTGACCCCTTATAGGAGTCACATCCTTTACAATAAGAGGACATCACTTCCCTGTCGAGGACTTTCCCGCAGTCAGCTCCAATCAAAAAGCACACTCCAATAAGATAATGTATGCCCACAGGTCTTTCAGGTCCCATCACCGCTAACTACAACAGAATTTACGGTGCCATCAATAATTTTTTCTTCAACAGCCTCTTTCGATGCATTTGCTAGCACTTCACATACATCTGCTATCTTAGCTTTAATTCTGTCGTAAGTTTTCTGAGACACTGCATTTGGCAAACACATAATAGAACAAAACGTCTCGATATAAGACAATCCTTGGTCTATATATCGCATTGCCAAAACAGACCGTCTATTGATTTCAGGTATATTTTTTATACCAATTAATTCACAAGAGTTTAATTTTTGTTCAATGCTACATTTTCTGCATGTGAATAAAAATGTAGAAGACAATCCTACAGTTGATTTTTCACTCATTTTTATTTTCCCATAGCACATAGAGCAAAAAAGTAATTTTTTAATTTGGGAAAATAATAAACTTCTAACTTTGAAATTCAAGGCCAACATCATTTTCAAACAACTGCGAAATCTTGTGTGCACTCGGTAATTTTTTCGAAGATGAACTTTTGTTAGGTGATATATATTCAAACAAAATATTATCTTTGTCAGAATAAGATTTCTTCACGTACCTGTTTCCTTGAAATCTTTTATTCTTTGGTCTCTATCCAGATAACCTCTTTTTGCACGGAACATCCACATTCATTTGCTTTTAATTACAAATGAAATAATGCAAATCCAAGATCGAAATGTAAATAAACAATCCCGCTTAGATAAAGCAAAGGTAAACGTTGAGTTGCAATCATGCTGCTCCCATACGGAATCAATTTGATATTAGGTGTGGCTCTTTTACTAAAACTAATCCGCGAAATATTAAAATGTTTGGAATGTATGCTGTCAGCTGTCAAAAGTGGGCGTGGCAGGTGCAAATTTTTGTTTACGTTTTATCAGTTATTTCTCAATAACTTCGGAAGTTTTCACAGTATTATAAAAAATGTGGTAGCAAAATGCTCAAAACCGTTAAGGCTTGAACATGTATTTTTTTTGGAAAAAATTGAAAAAATGAACTTTAAGGGTCTTTAAAGAACAGTATATTTAGTTTCCCTTTAAAATAAATTTTGCATTGTTGCTTTTAATAAAAACACATAGCTGCCAGAAAATATTTGAGTTTTTTTAAATAACATTGTTTAATTTTAGAACTAATTTCAAATAAAAAGTTTCCTTTTATTTCAATATATTAAAAAGGCTAGAACTTTTGTTCTAAATAAAATTTGAAAAATGCTTCTGAATGTTCATTAATACCTTTTTCCTGTTCAAAAGAAATTATATAGGGAAAAAAGACAAATAATTGTAAAATACCAGAATTTAATATTATCTTCTTAATCATTCTAATTCCCTGTGATCATTGATGTATTATTAATAAAAACTGTGGATAAAAATTAAGTTTAAAATGAAAAGTTAAGGGAAAATTGAAATCCAATTTTGTACCTTAGAATGTATATAAATGAAAAATAATACACAACAATATATTACTCATAAAAAATAATGCACATATTTGACTCCATTAAAATAATTAAAATCCTTTCTATGAATCTAAACTCTGTTTATATTGATAGAACTGAAATAATCTGAAGGATCTTCTGATGTGGGGAAGACGTAAAGCAGTTGCCGAGTTTCATCTGCCTACTGAACAGGATTGTCTCCTCAAACATCTTTACTAAATTCATGTTGCACAGGCTCCTTTCTGCACGATCTTTGATATTTAGGAGGACATGGATGCTGACCACATTCGCCGCTGCCCAGCACTCAAGGACTTCTTTCTGTGTGATCTTAATTGGCAAGCTAGGGACTTATTGGGTTCATAGACTTTTCTCGCCACGTTTTTATTTTCTACTTTGTTTCTTTTGTCTGTTTTTGTTCCTACCCCTTTGTGGTGCAGTGGTCTTTTGTAACCCTGGCTGTTGGAGATTAAAAAAATAAATTGATAGAACTGTCTTTTTCAATAACTTATAGAATTACTTATTATGGAATTCTTACAAAACTTGAGAAGTATGAAAGCCACATAAATAAAATAACTAAATCTCCAGAATGTAATTTTTTTAACTTTAAGATAATATACATTTAAATTTATGCACTACTACAATAATAGTAAATTAAGGTAATAAGTAAAGACCTTCCTAAAAATTTCTTTTTTTAATAAATTCTTAAAAGTCATTCATAACCTAATTTCTTCTAGAGTATGGGACCTCAAACATACTTTCCTTTATGAACGGAACTATTTTTCAGTCTTATGGTCTACTATCTAGCTAATGTTAAAATAAAATATGTAACATCAATTTAACAATGAGGTTCATTCACTTTTTATATCCCAAAAACATATATTGAACCTATAGCTTCATCCTCGAAAGGCTTCTTTCTGATATATGAATTGTATATATACACAATTGCAGAACAAATACAATTAAGTAAATTATTTTCAATATTTTCGATAAGTAGAAAAGATCTGTACTAACAGTAATCCATTATAAGAGGGAATGTCATTAAGTAAATCACAAAATATATTAAAAAAATAATTTACATCTTAATCACTTGGAAACAATTTTTATTTTTCCACATAATCTTTTGCAACGTTGATGCCCTTATCCTGTCGTTTTATCAGAGCCCCAATTCCAGCTGCATAAAACTCTTTGAGTTGCTGTGTCTCATCCGCAGTAGGACTTCATATTGAACATGGCCGTCATTTGCAAATTAATTGCCTCCAAGATACTTTTTCTGTGGACCAAGCAGATGAAAGCAAATGCCCATTCGGTTCTTTTTTTGTGTTCCTCTGTTAGTTGCTGGGGACCCAACTTTTAACACTTTTCGAAAATTCAAACGATCATGCATTATTCTGCATGCTAACCCATGAGAATATTTTATTGCCGTTGCGATGCTGTGAATTGTCACTCTTCGATGAGTTTGAACCAGTTCTTCCACCTGTTGCTCATTCGATTTTGTCGCAATGAAAACAGAACTGCCACTTCTCTCTTCATCAACAATTTTGGAACGGTCGTGTAAAAATTTCTTCTCTCAATTGTGCACCACTTTACGTGATAAATACTTCTCTCCATAAACAGGTAACATTGCCTGATGAATATTTTTTATTCAAGTCCTTTCGCCCACAAAAGTTGGATTGCAGAGCCCTGCTTTTCTATCGTATAATCATTCAGCACCACCGCCATTTTTGAAACTGCATGCATGTTTTTCGTATTCGTGTGAATGTTACCTAAATAAGAATTGAATATCATAGACTTGTATGCGGCTGCCACTATCCTCATTATTTGTAAATATCTGTTACTACTTTAAATCCTGCCAAATATATTAGTGACTTACCCTTCTATTAATCGCTGCTGAACTTCACACCATTCCCACATGAAGATTTTCAGTCATGACACATTTAAAGTGCATCAGCCCCTATACAATGTGAATCTTTAGTGGTACCAGGGCTCGGTTTCACGACTTATGCCCATGAATACTTGGCTGAAGAGGACACTTATGATGTGACAAAGTCAGACAACATTTAACTGGCTTATTGGTTGATTCATTGATTGTATTCACGATAAATCTTAAGCAACACGCTGATTATTGTTAACGAACTGATAAAACTATTACGTCATGAAGTAAATGAAAGCATATATTAAATTGTTTTTATATCTTTTAAATTAATTTTTATTAAATGTATTTCTATATTTTCATATATTAAACATGTGACGGGTTCTAAGCGCATCCTTTCATTAAGCGTCTATTGGAAATACTTCTTTAACTGTTGTTTAAATTTAAAACCGCTTTCCATTGAAAGAGCTTAATTTTATCCTAATTTGAATGATATTTAAACTCTAGCAACGTGTGTGTTAGAGTTAGTCATTAATATTATTAAATTGATGGTATAGAATTGTTTTTCGGAAACCTTGGTGAAGGAGAAAAAGAGTTTGGATTGGATTATAGTCATCCCAGGAGAGGTTAGACGAGAGCTCTTCTATCCAAACAAGAGTTTAATTATTTACCTTACGATCTTAAGGTGGAGATAGAAATTATAATTCCTCCCTCTGTATATAACTTGAATGATTATAAATTGATCGAACTGAAATAAAACGGATTATTTTTATAACAATATCTGTTGCTTCGGTGTCCCAAATTACACTTCAGGCCAAAGGGCCGCGACAAACGTTTATATGCATACTGTGTTTAATCTTATTAATATTCTTTAATATTAATATTGTATGTATTTCCTTTAAAATTCAATAAGGATAGAAAACAAAATTATAAATTTGAAAGAGAGGTTATTCAAAAAGTAATGATACAAAAATGAGCTATATATTAGTTTCTTCCTAAAATATTAAACGCTACGTGGTAGTTGAAATATACTACAAGTAATACTATAAAAATATAAATTCACAAAGATGAAGATTTTTTTGTCATATCTTAGATTATTTTTTCTCTCCAAAAATAAATAATTAATTAAAGCTTTTGAATATGTGCGGATGTGATTTTATAGTAAAGAAAATTATTTTACTTAAGTATTAATATTGATTATGAGAAGGGAAACTTTGAATTATATTTCATAAGGAAATTAAAAATTATTACAATAGTAAAACGTCAGAATAGACAGAATGAGAAAAGTAAAGATATTTATTAAGGTCACCTTTGTCTTTTAATCGTGTCGAATTATTACGTTTGTTGCCCAAAGCCCTTCTGTAGTTTCATACTGCTGTTACTTCAAAGAAAAATCGAACATAATTTAATTATTTTAAGAGTTTCGCAGATCCAAAGATATTTTCACAATTCACTATTGGAATAGAAACATTTTTATTAATATATCAACGCTGAAACAAATCACACAAAAAAAAAGTTTTCAAATCTAAATCGTATTTCTGAAATAAATTGTTTTTCTGAAGCTCCTTTTGAAAAACTTGCTTTTCTATTGAAGTTTGTTTCAATTTGTTTTTATTAACAAAGTCTTTCCTATGTTTCGAATTATTGGTTTTAAGCTTTAACTGACAGAATAAAAATTAAACTTTTTCCAACTGGATTGAAATATTACAGAATTATTTGGAATAAATCATTTGAATTTATCTTTTCACTCAAATTCTTTCTTATTCCCTCAATAAAATGTGTATCTCTCAAGATGTCGTAATATTATTGATTTGTTTCACATGAATTATGCTCCAGAACAAAATGGAATTACTTTAAGTGTATTTGCGGAAATATAAATCAACATCAATATTTATATAAGTTGCTTAGAAAATTAGGATGTGTTAAGGAAGAAAGGAGAATTAAGTCCCAAGTTTTGTCGTTAGAAGTTAAGAATCACAAATGTAAATTTGCATATTTGAGAATCAGAAATTCTGATTAAATTTAAGAGGATTTTCAATATTTATGTTATCACACACTTCAATTAGCCATTATAAGTAAAATAGCTTTTTTAAGCTTCTCACATTAACAATAATTCTAATGTAAGCACAATATTTAATATTTCTAAAGGAAAGGAATTTTAGATTTCATTTAAAAAAACCATATTTGATTAAAAAATAGATCATTACGATATTCACTTGATGTTTTGAATGTAATATCTCCTCTACAGTAATTTTATATTCTTAAAAGCCATGATTTTCTGAAAATAAATCTTTTAATGTAACATACACACAAGCGAAACTACTTCTATGTAACATATATTTTATTAAACACGTCTTCCAAATTACAATATGAAATACTAGCCATTCAAAATATAAAATAAGAACAGGAAATATCAAATTCAAATTTAATGGGCAAAAAATCCAAAGCACAATGATAGATGTAACATACCTGTTTCTATTTGCGGAATAAGAAAAAATAAGTGTTTCGTGTTCCCTAACATAGTTTGCTACAGGCTTTGGCACTGAATGATTAATTGTTTATTTATGTCATACTTTGAAGAAATACGAAGGTTTTGGTGACAGACTTCGTAATTTTTCAGCATATTTAAGTAACAAGAACGACATTTGAGCTTGTATCTCCTTTTTT
The DNA here is from genome assembly GCA_019973975.1 of Trichonephila clavata. Taxonomy (NCBI): domain Eukaryota; kingdom Metazoa; phylum Arthropoda; class Arachnida; order Araneae; family Nephilidae; genus Trichonephila; species Trichonephila clavata. Next base: position 40,588 of record BMAO01030934.1, read on the forward strand.
AAACCTCTACACTACACCAGCATAAAAAACTGTAGCATGTAGCAGACTCCGTACACAGCGGATCTTCAAATGATCAGGTCTTGTGCTCACGATTTGACATGGATAAGATTTGTCACAAATCCCACTAGCACTTTTGGGACGAAGGACGCAAAAGCGTGCGTACCGCCACGGCTGGAAGGTTTTGTGTAGTTAAGTTGTCGAGTGTAATCGGCATACAGATGTCTGAAATATCATTATCATAAAATTCTCAATTAACAGAACACAATCATAATATATTATTTTTCATTATCATTACTCTTAGATTCTAATTTAGAATCAATTTTGCATCATTCTGATATTCCAAGTTCAGTTAAACATTTTCGATGCTTCAACCTTGTAAAAGTAAAAAAAAAAAAATAATAATAATTTTGTCTACCAGATCTAATTATCCATTAAAAACTACACTGCAAATCCAAACCAAATGCTCTAGCGAGAATAAATCTCTCATCTCCACGATAAACAAACACCACGTGTTCATTTGAAGAGCAGTCATAAAGCATTCAATTTGGAAACAATCCCTTCCCCTTATGTTTATAAAACAAAAATATCTGTATGTGATTAATATTTCTCTCATTTCGAGAGGAAGGTCAGATCTGCATGTATCTCAGAGCTTATTGGCATATGATGAAATCTATTGCCAAAAAATTTATCTTAAAAAACGTTCCAAGTGCGAGGCTCAAATATGGGACGCTAGTTGCGAAGGAGCTATGTTACCTCGGTACTCCTTGGCCTAAGAAAGGAAGTTTCAGATGTGCTTAAAATGTGTATGTTTTTAATATAAGTTGTCAAAGTTCATCCGGTGAAGTGTTGGGTAATGTGAATTGTTCCTACCACTGTCACTAAACGATTCCGTGGGTCTGATGCGTAACATCATGATGGAAGAGAAATGGTAGAATCAGATAAAGTGGGGATGCAACATGATTTGCTATAAAATCTTGTCAAACGTTCTCTGCGTTTTGTATGAATGCACCTGTCCGACGGGCATTCATATATTCTGTTGAAATTGGTCCGTATACAAGCTTTGAAGGTACAGTATAGCAAGCCTTTTTTCCAAAACTTCAGAGGCAAAAGGAAGGCTATTACTATTATAAAGATGCTGAAGCAAATTCAAGACCAAATCTTACTTTTAAGCGAAGGCAGGTATGATGTTGCATAAAACCAAAATCATGCAACAGAATGCAAGATAATCATAATGAGCATAATCATAAATGGCCTGTGTAAAGATTAATTTCGGTCATAAATAATTTTAAGAATTTCACTATGAACATTCTTTATCGTTATTATTCAAACGGTAATGAAGTAGCATGACAACTGAAGTAAGAATTTCGTTGCTACATAATTCAATAGTTTCCGAGTGTTCAATTGTTTGCGTCACGTTTTTTTTATTTTTGCCATAACACAACTTAGTAAATTTCCATCCAGAGTTTTTTTTTAATCTTTTAAACCCAAGCACTCAGCTTGGGTTGGTTTGAAAGAATAATGTCGTTTAATTTGTTCGTTTTCTGCAAAAATACACTACTACAGACGCATACACATAGGGGTATTGAAGATAATCACAGCAATAGACGTCTTGCAAGAATCTCCATATGCTGCAAAAGAAGTCGAGTGGTAAGGATTGTACAAAATGATGAGTTACAATATAACCTTACGTATTTGGATTTCAACAGAATTTTCAATGTTGTAGTGCAATCTGTTTGGCCCTGTCCATAACATTCTGCCCTGCCTGAATGACAGGTTTAAAATCTCTAAGCAATTAATAGACCTCGGGCTCCTTAGGTAATCACCAAACACTTTGTATTATGATTGGTAAATTGAAAAGGATGGTACAATCTTTACCATCAGTCGATTAATTTTATACTAATCAATTTCATACTTGCATCCCCGTGGCTATATTTCATCCATCACGGCACCAATTTCTCGAAAATATAATCCACAACGAACAATTTATGGGCCATAATATTTCCTATATCAAGCTGAGAAACGTACCTGAAGGACTTCCGTATTCTTTCCCAAGTCAAAATAAAACTTATCTGGGTAACAAGCTCTACTAGCGCACAAGATTTGCATGTACTTTACAAAGTTAGTGGTTGTAATATATTATCGGTTATATCACGTCCATTGGGAGCTTCCTTAGTGACGTTGCATTCTGGGGAGGGGTAGGGGGTATTTTATAAAATAATTTGGAGAGATTATTTGACATAAAAAGGATCAGCTCTGACCTTTCTATGGATAATAATGCAAATCTTCATAGGTCTCGTTTTGAAGATGATTTTCTAGAAGGTGAGAAAATTAGCTAGAAATGGATGCAATTTCAACTCACTTCCCATATCCTCAAAACCATCCAGCATTAGAAAACAGCGTTGCTGGATTGAAATCGATTACAACATAGACACATTAACTGCGTCATTTCCAGTATGACTTTATGTTATAAAAGCTGAATAAGTGCAAAAGGAGACCATTCTTTCTTTTTTAATCCATTTTTTCCCCGTCTTGTAACCTACCTAACCTACCTTTGTGTGAGATTAACTATATATCCTATCATACTTTAATACCATGATTATTGCAATGCAAGCACCTATGTACCTACCTCAGCGTTTCTCAAACTGTGGGGAGCGCCCCCTGGGGAGACGTAATAACTCTACGAAGGAGGCGCGAGCATATTGAAAACTCGAAAAGAAAGATTATTTAAAAACATTATTAATTTACTGAAAGCAAACAAAAAATATATATTGACATTATAAAAGATAAAATACACAATTACAATGATAAAATACACTTATAAATGTATCAGAACTGCACAATGTATTTTATAAATAATTTAACAATACTAAATTAAGAACAAGTTTAGTAATTACTAGTGACCCCATGGGCTTGTTTTTTTAAAAAATTATACACAAAAATTAACACTTACCTTAATAATTTTTACAGTTTGTAGCTAATCCCATAACTGTCGATTAAAAATTAAGTGATTCACTCTCCAATGCTCCTATTTTCCACGTAGGCATACGTATGTGATGTATTGGGGGGGGGGGAGAAAATGAGAATGCATAAGTAAATCACCTGAAATAAGTAAATCTTTCGCAAACACCGCCAAGGTTCTTTTATTGCATTCTAAAGCCTTCGGAATAATTTCATGGATGCAGTGCGCAAAAAAGATCTTAATTAAGAAATACGTATATATACGTCCTGGGAAATTAACGCTTTGGATGAGCGAGACATTTATATACTCCGGTGGCACTTCAAAGGATTATGTCGTATTGTAGCTTTAGCATTAAAGTATAGTATTATTGAATTCAATACAATGTTATTGTATGGAGGGAGAGAGGATGCGTTGAAAATTATGATTTAATATTGGGTTGCAAACATTGAAAGTTTGAGAAGCACTGGTATGACTGAAAAGTTGCATTGAAAAAAATACAGGACATTCTGTACCTATTATTAAAAATCTAGAATTTTTGTTAAATTTTGGACTAATGTATCTAAAAAACACATATACTTCCTACACTTCTTTTTTAATTATCCTTCACTGAAAATTATTAGCAACGAATTGTGAGCAGCATGAAGAAATAAAAATTATTTTTAAAAGTTTATGTTAAATATGTTTATATATATCACTATCGCTAGTCTTAGGATTAAAGAGTTACAAATTTTATAGCAAAAAGGAAATATTCGTCATAATTTCTGTTGTGATTCCAACAAAGAGGATACGGAGCTCAGCAAGGACGTGAATGTTGTAAGGTGGATTAATAATTTGTCATTTACAGGATAACCCAATAATCATTACTTCAAATTTTTATTTGCTCATCCGATCTTTTTCTCCTCTTGGTGAAAATGGCTCTTCCAGTGCATGAATTGGGGCTTTATTTTCGTATAATAAGTAGATACGATTCGTCTCGCGTTATTATCCTTTCCAATAAGTTTGGAAAAATTTCAATAGCATTCAAAGTTTAAATACAAATATTTTTGTGATCTTCTTGTTGTTCAAAACGTGAGAATTTCAGGCGTCATCTTGGCACACATATTTGCATGTTAAAACTATTATGTAAAATTGCCGAATGAATTCTTTGTCAATTTCTAGGGTCTCAGCATTCGCATGAATACTTAATTAACTGTTACTTCGAACCAGTTTATCGATTTTTCTTTAAAATTTCATCCATTTTTTAATTGGAAGGGTGACTCGGGCGGAGATCAATGACTTCTCTGCCATCCTGAAAAGACGTAAACTAATCAAAAGAACGAAGAAGAACACTCATTGCGGTGAACTTCTCTCAATGAATTATAAGTTTCAGTTGCGATTTTTTCAAAATTCATGTGAAATTCTACAATCCATTGCTCTGTTACATTTACCATTTTCCAAGTGAAACAAAAACAATAGCATAAAAAAGGAGAAAACTCTAGCGAAAGAATGTTATAGCTATACGTATTTTATTATAGAAACGAGAGCCACTGGTTTCTAAATAGAAGGTTCCATTCTAAACAGATATAGGTTGCTGGTGTTTGTCGCATGCGTACTTCTTCATGTAATAGCGTCAGTTTCGTTTTTTAATAGCCCCACCTCATATTGTGGAGGGAAAAAAAGAGAAAATCTGCATTATATTTTGAGCATAATGTTGAGAGAAATATTGATTGGCTACAGCAATGTATACCTTTATATTGTTACATAGATCGGGGTTCGAGGATTTTATGCAAAATCAGTCGTAAATAACAAGGCAATTCTTTAAGAGCGATGAGGATTTATTGTCGAAAATCATTCCTTGAAATACAGGATTCAGCAGCGAAATTCACAGAATAATTAACAGAAGGATTTCACACCTTCAACAGCACTGAGACACAGTAAGTAGTGTCTAAAATACACGTACGTAAATGACTATTCACAAGCACAGCCGAGCTGATCAAGTTCAAGGCAAGTCTACTAATCGCTAATCAAAACAATGCTCACTACTCGCTGGTTGAAATCAGACTCGCTACTCGCTGGCTGAAACCAGACTGACTGTTGCGGCGAGTATCTCTCTATTGATATCTCTCTCTCCAATATTTCGCCAAGTTTCCATTGAATCGGCATTATAACGTAATGGACGGCGTTGCTTGTGAATATTACAACTTTAACATGAAATAAATATAGAATAGAGTAATATAAAAGCATTACACATCCGAATACAAATTATTTACATTATTGTATACATAATTCGTAACAATATACTGTTGTTTGTAAACAATGCTACACCATGAAGGAATCATCAGAATTAAATGAAATTTCACAAACGACTTGTATTGGTACAAAAAAAATGACAAAAACTTCAAAGCAAAACATTAATATTAAGTGTCCGAAATTAGTATTTGGTGTAGCCACCACGTGCTGCAATAAGTGCTGCTATACGACGTGGCATGGAGTCAAACAGATTTTGAATATCTGCTTGTGGAAGACAATTCCATATTGCTTGCATGCGCAGCAAAAGTTCCTCTTTTGAAGCTGCAGGTCGCAGATCACGAGCGAGACGCCAAACAACCAAATCCCTCACGTGCTCAATAGGCAACATATCCGGGGAATAAGCAGGCCAATGATGAAGTTGCATGTGTTGGGATGAACAGAAGTCTCGAACAATCTTTGCAACATGAAGGAGTGCATTATCCTGCTGAAAGATAGCTCCAGGGATGCCTTGAAGGAAGGGAACGACTTCGGGCTGCAGCACTTTACGGACGTACCTGTTGCTACTGAGATTAATCTCAACTCGTACCAAATTAGATCGCCCATGATACGAAATCGCAGCCCAAAACATAACTCCAGATGTTAGGCCACTATGTTGTTCGATAACGTACTCTGGAAGGCAGCGTTCACCGACGTAGCGTCTAACATGAATGCTGCCATCATGGTCCCCCAAATTAAAGCGTGATTCATCTGAAAAGACAACTTGGTGACAATCAGCTTGCCAGGCTCTGTGCTCATGAGCCCATTGTAGACGCAGCCGTCGATGGTTTGTTGTACTGTGTGGAGCTGTACGGTCATTTATCCCATGCAGATCAGGTGTCGACCGTCACACGCTGACATCACCTTCCATCGTCCACTGCCAGTTTTTGGAACTGTTCGGTGCTTTTGGTCCACTGCTTCCAAACTCGCATCAATGTGGAACTGTTCCGCTGCACACCAGCTCTTATTGCGCGATAGGGAAATCCTTATCCTCGAAGTCAGATATTCCTCCCCGGTTAAAACTCCGTAATCTGTTAGAATTTCTCGTTATTTTGTCATGGAAGCATACTTAGGTCTGACTAAACGTTCGCCAATAACAAATAATCATTAACTATTTACAACGTCCAGCTACAGCCCTCTATATATACGCTTTCAGCATCAGTTCAGAGGCCGCTGCACACACCACGCATGCGCGGTGCCTCTGAAACTTTGCTATTTTACGTAACATCCTATAATTAATATTTTCTGCAAAATTCATTTAATTCTAAATATTAATTTGTGTTGCATTTTTTACAAACAGCAGTGTATCTCATTAAATGTTCTCAGCTAATGTATAGAAGTATTATACGCGCTCAAGAGCAAAAACATTATGACCATCCCTACATTTTGCAATGAACTCGCCTGGATGACGTGGAAGGCACGTGATCAGGTGGAAGTGGTATTTAACTGCTGCTGGAGAATCAGAAGAACCATTCTTTCACTTACTTCTGTGTGTGATGGAAAAGGCAGCGGATTTAAGCGACTTTGATAGAGGGCAGATTGTAATGGCTTGAAGGCTCGGAACAAGTATTTCCGAAACTGCACGATTCGTGGGTTATTCGCGATCTACAGTTGCTAGTACTTATGCAAAGTGGATGAATGACAGTGAAACCAGCATTACACGACATGGTGTTGGACGTCCACACGCTATCAAAGAAAAAGCTCGTCGGAGACTGTCTCGCATGGTGAAGCAAAACCGGATCCAGACAGTGGCTTAGTGGACAGCCCAATACAATGCAGGACCAAGTAGAATAGTATCGGAGCACACTGTTCAGTGGATATGATGCTACGCAGCAAATGTCCCACTCGTGTGCCTTTGCTGACCAAGAGTCATCGCCGCCTGCGCTGGGCCCGGGAACATCGCAACTGGTCCATGGATCAGTGGGAGAGAGTTGCCTGGTCAGAGGAATTACGGATTGTCATTCATCACACCGATGGCCGTGTCAGAGAACTCATTCAGGCAAGTTTTCTTAAAAAATTAATAGCGAAGGCAGATGAGCGAAGCACCAAGCAAAATTGGATGGAAAAGCAATCTCGATGTACATCAAATACTATTGGTAAAAATTAGTGTCCGCAGTGTAAAAAGAAGAGAAAATTGTAAAAAAATATTTTAAAAAATTCTATATTCATTATATAGAAACACGTTTGAGCACCGAGCTCGAGAAGCGACAAGGATGTTTTTCCCTCAGATAATTTCATGTAGAGCAAGTTTAGAGGTTTCAGTGTTTAATAAAATTGTTTCAAAGATATATATTGATATTTCGTATTATATGAGATAGACTGTATCTTCTTGAAGGACCATTCTACTGAATTCTAATTTGATCCGCGAAGTGACTAGTCAGGGGATTTATTAATCTTGTGACTTTACTTCAACTTTTGTAGATTTTTATTTCGCTTAAATTCTTCTACTATTTTTTTGCATATGAATTCTCCAAGCTATTGAGGGTTTCATTTCAAAACATAGTTGTAAAAATGTTAATGCAATCTTTGGCAGCGACAGCAAGATGATGTTGCTTTCCTTAATCTGCCAAAGAATTTTTTAACTTTTTGAAAGACATTACATTTCTTCGGGACAGATGAACCCTCAGTAGACAGGATATTTCTTTCAGAATCACTGAGAGACGTAAAATCTGAAGATTTTGAATGAATGTCTCGATCTGAATTGAAAGAATTCAGGGAGAAACCATCGGAATCCCTTGAATCATTGAACGACTCCATTTCAGTCACATTTGTAAAAGAGCTTGAAGGTGTAGATGTTAGAGATCCATTGCGTTCCGCTGGAGTGCATTGAACAGCGGCGTCGATTAGATTAATTGCAACGGAGTGGGTGAAAGCGCTTTCATCTGGAAAAGGGATTTTGTTCTTAAAGAGTTCCAAATCTTGATATTGCAAATCGGCATTATTTATCTCAAGCATTTTTTCATCCTCGTTGTGTGGAGTTTCATTGGAAAAACCTTTACTTGTTTGAATAATAGAGTCTTCGGTTTCCTTAGAATCTGAAACATCACCGGTTAAGGTTACCGAAGAACATGTTTTGTTGCTGAGGCATCTTTTCCATAGATTATCAGTATCGTGAAGGTTATCCATGGAAAAATGATTAAATGAATTGTCTCCATCATCAAAATCCATACCAAATTTATTATAATCGTTTGAAATAGTATTCTCAGCATCAATACCAAGTTCTGTAGGATCTTGTTTAGCCAGTTCACTCTTAAAGCGTATAAATTATTCTTCATGAAATCAATAAATATGAAGTATGGGATCAGATGAATGCAATACAAAATATCAAAATGGCAAAATACTTTAAGGAGGCAAAACAGACAGTGCAAAAGAACAAACGCACCCATGAAAATCTCCTTCGCCATTTTTCGCTTTTTCTCGGAAAGAATCAAACTTTAAGAAATAATTTTCAGCAGTCAAGTTACTACTAAAAAAATTCAACCTCACAAGTCGCTTTCTAAACAACAATTACACAAAAATGCTCTTTTTATTTCATTATTAGGGAACTACAACAGAGGTTGTTTCACTGAAACAATGATATGTGGATCTTTTAATTGTTGCTTATAGCTCCATTAACAAACAAACAGATTATGTTTCTTTGATATCTTTAATTGTTTAAAAATATTTAACTACATGCATGTAAACTGTAACTGCTGCTTAGAAATAATCGGAATATTTGTCATGAAATTATATTTTTAATGTTCGATTTAAATGTATGTAAATATGTATCCTAAATAGAATTCAATATAAAAAAATAGTAAAATAAGTCCTAAACTAGTCTTGAGTGATATTCAAAAATATAAGGATATACTTTACAATACAGATTAGTATTGCGTGTGAATAAATTAGACATTTTATACATAAATCTTTTGTACACGAAAATTCCTAAGCTCATGCAAGATATGTATTGAAAACTGATATTTTAATGATACTTTTTAATCTAAGTGAATCATCAAAGTTTCGGCTGTCGAAGTAAAATATTTAGCGAGCTTAATTGGGAAGTAAATGTTTTAAACAACATAATAGATAATCGAACAATTATGATACTTTAAGTAATAAGGTAGACGAACAACTTCCAGCATGACGAATTTCTTAAATTCTATTAATCCTTTCATTGAAATTTCAATTCCTGTAACCTCTTCCATAATGATTGGTGAGAACCCTTTTCTGGAAATAAGAGTATGTTTTAAAATATCAGTCTGTAGCATCTAAATATGGCATATTTTACAGAGTTGACCAGAAGGACTATGCTAATTTAAAATATTAATAACTTTAGTGAAAATTTTTTGACAAAGGTATTGAAGAGGGGAATTTCAGAATATTAAAATCAAGCTATGAGTTTGACAACTGAGGAGTATGTGATGAGAAATCTCTAATGTGTTGCTATATAAATATAGATAATTCCTCGTTATCTTGCAAAGAGTGTACGTGTGTCATTGTCATTTTAAAAAGTAAAATTTTTTAATCTTAAGACTATAACAAGTACTGGAAAAAAATTTTTAAGTCAATTCCTACTTTGAATGGATGAACAGAAAGTAATTATATAAATATATACATATATATGCATATATATATAATATAAAAAAAAAAAAAAAAAAAAAAAAAAAAAAAAAAAAAAAAAAAAAAAAAAAATCTAAAGAAAAATAAAAAAAAAAAAAAAAAAATAAAAAAAAAAAAAACAAAAAAAAAAAAAAATTAAAGATAGAATACGTAAGGAAAAAAAAAACCTGTCAGGAGGTGGCTGTAGAAAGGTCAATTAGATAACAAATAACTGACAAGTTAATGAGAGTGAATGAAGTGACATTACTCGATTTATTTTTGTATGAAAAAAAAAAAATTAATGGAGATATAAGAATTAAATGTCTGTAATAGGAATCTAAAAAATTGGGTTTTATCAGTATGTTGTTCAGCTTGTTTTTTTAATAAGTTTATTTTAACCTTTTTCGTTTTTTATTTATATTTATATATATATTATTATGTATAGGGAGAGAGCGAACTGATTGTAGGAATTGAAAAAAAGAGCCTGATTTGTCTGCATTGTTATAACAATGTACACCCATTTTGGGTAGTTTGGCTGAAAAACCGGTTTTCAAAGCCTACTTTTGTCGTTTTAACAGTTACATTATACAGCAATAGAGATAAATCTAAGTTGGCGTCAAAAACCGGCAATTAATTTAATTTAATTAATTAACCGGTAATTAATGAATGAAATATATTTGAAAATAGTATTTGAAAAAAACTATGTTAACATCAGGTGTCATCCATTATAAGTTTTAAAAAATTTATTTGAACTTCATTGTAAGAAGAAAAAGAATTTTATTCACGATTGAAAATTTGAACAAGATATATATATATATATATATATATATATACATAAGTGATGAGAGAGTGTGAGCAAATAGTAGGAATAGAAAAGAGTCATGTTTTTTAGCAATAAGCTTAGTAAACCAATATTTATCACGAAATTCAAGTCATACAGGTGTTTAAATAGTTTTCATTTTCAAACTGAACTATTCCACTCATCTAAAAGACATTTTTTAGAAATAATTAAAAAAAATATTTAAATGCCTGACATTGTATAAAATAAATAATTTTTTTTATTAAACATTGCAAATTGCATTCGTTTCAAAGTGTAAAATGCCTTTTGACTCATCATGTACTGGAATAAAACAAATGTAGTCCCCCCCCCCTTCTGGATTTTCTATAAATATCTTCGAGAATGAATGCAGTCACATTTGAAATATAGGAGTCCACAGAACATAAAACAAAGAAAGTATCAAAAGCAATTGCCATTCTCAAATATTAGAGTTAAGAAATTTCCTACATTTTTTATATGAAAATGTCATCTATTTGTATACCTTGCGTATTTTTATACCATCTATTTGTATCTCAACCTATTATTGCCTTGGATGCAACATACACAACTGATGTTTAATGATAATTTTCAATACAATCAAGAAGTATAATATGAAATTTGCATTTTTAAAATCGTATTTATTAATGTGATTTATATTTATAATCACATACGAACTCATTGCGATCAAAAGTGCATTGGAGACTTTCCTTCATAAAAGCTTCCAAAAATCCAGCGACATCATCACCTTCACAGACTCAAGATCTGCGCTGCAAGCCATCCAGAAGGGCAAGTGCCAAATCACCTACAAAATTATTCAATCCATCGAAAAAATTATAACTGAAAAGAGATCCTGCTCGCTAAAATGGATATCAGCCCATGTGAATATCTTCGGTATTGAGAAAGCGATGGACTTGCCAAAGAATCCAGAACTTGCCCTCAATCATCTAACCGCACGACCCTCATCGACGCCAATACAACTTGTCGTAGTCTATCACTACCCCTATCATTATTAACTCCCCTTCGCGTATTATCTAAATCTGAATATGTTGGATCCATAATTAATTACAACTAATTTAATAAATCAATCTTATTTATTGACTTTTCTTAATTGAGAGATTACACAAATACTATTCAAACCTTAAGATCAACAAAATACAGTGGAGTACGAGAAGAATTCGATTATGAACGACGGAATCCTAACTGAATCCACGGAGAACAACGCGTACAATCAAGCTACACATTTATATTTAATTTATGAAAACAACTGACCTGATACCTTTTCTTAAGGCAGGTTCTTCTATATCTGGATTGCTTTAATGAGCGGTTCAATCTCAGCTATCTTTCAGTTCCGTCCCGAACCGATTTAATGAATACTTTTCAATAGTCTTCTCCCGACGAATATATTTCCACTAGAAAAACTATTCTCTCAAAAACCCTCCTTTTTTCATTTCATTTCTCCCTTTTATATCCTTTTCGAACTCGCTAAACCCGAAAATATCTCGTTTGCATAAGTCACACTTTTGGCTCTCGGAGGAGATTGGTTGAAATAAATAAAACAATTTAAAGAAGTCGAGAGAAGGTTAGTGAAACGCGTAAGCACCCGTCACAAACTGCCAGCTGAAGGCTGTTCAACAATAATTTTAAATATTCCGTTCCAGCTGTAAAGAGCAACCGTACAATAACATCAATAATAACTAGATTAAGAACAAATCAAGTAAAAGGAATGAAACTCTCAACTGACGAACAAAGAAGTAACACAAATAATTGACCAAACTGCCCAAATGTTCAATTGTCTCCACAACATATCATCAGCTGCCCAGCAATTCAAGCCAGGCTTTTCAAGATCAGCCCAGAAGATTTGATCTTCTCTGAAAAGGCTATTAAGATTGCCGAAGCTGTCTTCGCGACAGCCTCGGAGCAATCTAAAGCTTTATTTTTTATTTATCTGCACATCATGGACACGCCAACTACAGCAAATTTTACCCAGTCTTTTCTTTTGTATATGTTAACTCCTCACTCCTCGCGCAGGGTATGC